>JANSLP010000366.1:0-31001 GCA_029298735.1 Ophiostoma sp. CBS 140.51
CAATAGAGCGTTTGTTTTTTTATGGAACATGAGTGTTAATAATGCTGCCATAACGTCCATCCCTACTTCAATGCCATCATCAACTGCCAAGTGATCCAGAGAAGCAGTACAATCACAGATTTCTACTACCAAACACATTCAATTGTAGTTCGATAATTCTGTGCCATACGTATAAAATATCGCCTTCTTGTTTTCTACATTTAGGATCAGATTCTGTGTATGGAATACATCTTGTGGCACTTCATCGTCGCAGAAACTGTTTGTCTCATCCCGGAAGGATGCACCACATCTGCATGTTCCTGAATGTGTCAGACTAGGCAAAGCTTATCGTGGGTGTGCAACACCAGTCATCTATTATTTTGTTTCTTCCTCCTGTTTTAGACGTGCGCCTTATGTGTTATCCAATCTACATTGGCCGAGACATTGCATGTTCTGTCTACGACATGGTGTGTCCTGTGCGACCCGAAAGCTCAAGGGGCGCAAAAGAAGGATGTATGTCCTGCTCTTGCTGTATTTAGATAATTGAGTACGACAAACAAAGCGCAGTCAATGTTTCAAGTTCGTACTGTTTTTTCTGGTTATCTCATTGGGATTGATATCAAGAGACGGTTAGCAGGCAAGTAAATGGCCACATCTAGACTGTTGGAGAAGATCGGCATGGGCCTATTATTTTCTCCAATTCGGCCCTGTAGGATCCAATTCCTGCGGTTCATGCCTTGTTTTCGGTGGTATTCCCTGCTCTTTCTCATACTTTCCTTCATCCTGACCTTCCACTCGTACCTTGCATATACGATATACAGCGCCTATCACACAATACGGTGCCCTCCGTGTCCCGGACAGTCCTACGGCAGGGATCAGTGTTGCAGTATATGTACCTATACTCTATTTTGGGGCTCGCTGGTAACGGCGATGGAGCCTTTCACATAAATATTTGGCTGAAACTATGTTAGGAATTGGAGAGTGCCACATACTCAGCAGGGCCTGTTGTCATGTTGTAGTCCTGTGCCCAGTTGGTGAGAAATTCAAAAGCCTCACCAATCAAGGAAAATACCATACTGCGTGAGCATGTAGCCTTGAATATGCGTTTATCAGTTGGGTGGTCGTGCTGCACATAATTTTGCGAGTTTGAAAAGGACGCATCGTGGAGGTAAACATCGCGGCCCGTGATAATAGGACCGTGATATCCCCAGGGCCAAGAGAAAAAACGGCTCTGACTCTAACTCCACGTTTCCTACATTTCTCCTCCTTCTCCTCCATTTCCCCAACTTTATGCTGCTTCCCCTCACGGTCCTTTTCTTTGTTGCCCTTCGTCTCTTGATACACACGCCCCCCCTCCAACCCTGCCTGCATCCAGTCATCCTGGCCGAATGCTGGCCCTCTTCGGCGGCTTGGCTACATGGGCATCCCCCTTCTACTTTCAATGATGTTCACATCCCATTTCCGTCATTTCTCCATCTGGGCGGGACACCACCTCTCTCTTGGGACAGTGGTGGGGACTGCGGCTGCTTTGCGCGTGTGCGGTACCGTACGAGACGCGACGTGCCTGCATGAACGCAGTGAGCATGAGGCAATAATATGGAGCAGTGGACGGACCAGAAGGGCCCAGACGTGCTAACAAAGGGCCGAAAGGAAAGCATAATCAAAGAAAGAAGACGAGAAATCAACCCACCGTTATTGTAAACCTCCGTTTACTTCCCCAAATTGCTTAGTTGTATAGCGGCCGTCTTGGAACCGTTTTACACGAGGTGGCGCCCCGGAAAGGGGCACTATATCCAATGATGGGAATGATATTGAACAAGATGTGAATATCATATTCACGAAAGACTCGATGCTTGTCTGGAAAAGTTTAAAGAACTAGGCTTTATAGGTAGTTGATTATATCTGTCGAGAGTGAGCTATCGTTGAATCTATACGGAATATTGTCGTAAAATGTTCTAAGATATGAATCTGGTATTCATGTTGATACAATTGAACGATACTACTCGACCATAGACGTCGTAATATGTTGTTCAGGATCGTTAAATGGCTGCCAAATATGAAACGAAGCAATATAATGCTTCATATACATGCACAAAATTCAAAACAGAGCCCTGGAGACATACCACCTACATGACTGTATGACATCGTAAACCTTACACACAAGGCGGCAACGGCTATTATTTACAGCTGACGCCGACAGGACGGGAGATTGACAATATTCATGCTGTATCAGGTACAGCGTCGACATAAGTACACCAGGGCGCTTACTTGGTAACCGTTATGAGCTACCATTTGCGTCTTCATAGAGGACAATGACTGTCATGTAGAGCTGTTTTCCTATTCGGGCAGTCTGATTTCATACGCGCCGTGCCACACACACTCACTTGCAGCTGTTGTGTGAGAGTCAACCATAACGGGCGCACCTCGGACGAGCTGACTGTGTTTTCCCCGTCCACATTTTTGCCTCCCTATGGTCATTGTCTCCCCCAGGTCTCATCCCTCATCTCCACGGGGTCGTGATAGTTTCTCTACATGAACATGTCTTGCAACACCGCAGTCCCCGCAAAGGGGTTAAACATATGAAGCACTCTTTGAGTTTGGGGGCGAAGACCATACGAGGAGAGTGTCCCTTACGGAGTATTCCTGTAATGGGTTCTAGTGTCATCCCGTTTCTTTCTTCTTTTCTTTTTGCTTGTGTTTTTTCCCTCCTTGATTTTTAGAGCATTGGCACCACGGCCGTTTCTCGGTGGCAAGCATTTTGTGTGTGGGCGGAGAAAGTGGCCTTGGGTGGCCAATATGGCCAATATAAAAAGTAGAAAACGTCGAAAGCAAAGAGCCAATATAAGCATGTGGGGTGGTATTTTTGGAGAAGGCCTCTTACACGGAGAACGAAGCGAGGGAGTCCAAGGGCACACACGCACCACACATGACACCCTCCATTACGAAGTATGTGGTGGTCATCTCGTCTTGTGCCTGTAAGACGCGTGCATCTTGCAAACACAACCCATGCCAAGCGGGAACGGTGGACTGTCTTGGCGAGCGTTTTCCGTCCCCCTTCATTTCGAAGACGTATTACTGGACTGGACTGGCCTTCCAAGAAGCTACGGAGCAGATCTGGGCGGGAATAGCACCGGCGCCTTTTGTTTATCAAAGAATTTGACTGGTGCTCCACAGAGACGCCGTGTCTGGTCCTTTTTTGGTGTTTAGATTTTCGACTACTTAGGTGCTGATGCCGTTCTAGGTCTCCTTGGGGCGCTTTTCGATTTTTGACTTTGGTGCAACTGGGTCGGTCCGCTGCAAGACAAAAGGTTGGTGATATCGTGACTGCAGACGGCCGACTGCATGGAATCAATATTGATATTGGTATTGTGTGTGTGTCTTGTGAATCCATATGGACAGGGCGGAATATAGGACGATTTCCCGTGCCCGGAGAATACCCCATGATGGTGTACCACGGCGTCGGGATCTGAATGTTGTGTTGTTCTGGATGGGCAGAATAGATTGCAAATCAATACTTTGTTTGTCACATGAAGACCCTGACTGACAGGAACGAGGGTGGACCAGATACTCGGGCTGCCTCTGACGGAGCACAAAATATTGCGGACGAGCTGTGGAAAGCTTAATGTCACGATGTGTTTTATTTCAACGTGACTGTATGAATTTTCTTCTTCATCGTCAATGCTTCGTTGAACTTGCCACGCCGTGGACAACCGCTGTGGAATATTCTCCGTATTGGCTATTCTCGGCCATATTCGAATTAACGTTGGTGACAAGGCAAGAAAAAAAGGCGTCTACGAGTGCAAAGTGGACTGAGGTGGACTGCAGTGGGCTTCGGAGAGGTGGACCATCCGTCTCACGATCTCACAAGCTCACGAGCTTACTCGGTGTTTACGAGTATTTTTTGGTGAAGAAAAGTGGTTTCCTTCCACGTGAACAACAGACACTGGCGTTCTGGAAGGCCATTTGGGGCGTTTTTACTGCTCGTAAAAAATAAACAATCACACTGCAAGCACTACAAAGTCTCCGTTTGAAAACGCCTTTTGAATGGAGATCAAGAGACGGCCCTTTTAACGGGGTAAGTGGGCTCTTGTGGGCTGTGGCCAAGACTTGACCAGGCCTCCGGGTAGGACCGAACAGTGGGCGCTGAAGGAAGACGCTGAAGACCTGAACGCTGACCTGAAGTCGCTGTGCCGTGTAAGTCACCTGCTTAAGATCTCGAGGAAGAATGGAACTTCGGCGGGGCCGTTCTAGCGTGCCTGTGCTATTTTCCATTTTGACTAAGACAAATTCCTCCCGTTTTCCCCACTGACACCAAGAACAAAGGCCAAAAAGGCAATCGGACGAGGTGCTCGATCTGGTCTAGCCTAGATTGGGAAGCGAGACATTGAGAACACAGGAGACATGGGGAAAGAATCATGGGCAAAGCTGTTCCTATTATGGAATCAAGAAAGGGCAGGAAAGTGCACTGGAGCATGAAAGGCAATGAAAGGGAAAGAGCAAAACAAATAACAGAAGGCAAAGAGTCATGCGTTTTGAAGAGGAAGGAAGGGAGGCAGAAACCAAGGAAGGTGCGAACTGGCTGGAAAGGGGCAAGCCAATCAACACATGCAAAACAAACATAAGAAAGGAAAGAGGGGAAAAAAGAAATCACATGAGGCGGAAGCTGAATAAAAGAACTGTGCAAAAGAAAGAAAACAAAACCACAGCAAATGAGTTAAGAAGACTGACTGGACAAGTCGGCAAAATGAGACAACATGTCGGTCGCAGACGGGTCAACAAGAATAGCGACACCCAGAAAAAAAAGGCGGTCAGATGCATCACGAGGAAGACAGACGGCGTCAACAGAGACAGACGTTGTTGACTGCGTCTGTCACAGGCTTGCCATCTTGCCATTTTTTCTTGACTCGTCACTGTTTTGTCAATGACTTTCTGTGCGCGTGCCAATTGTAGACCCAATGTGGTCGTCCTCCGGGGAAGGAGCACTGTGAAAGGCGCTGCAATGTTCTCTTCGCCAAGACTGCACCCACAGTTTCCCTTTGTCTGCAGGGGAAGGGGTGTGTGGTTCATCCTTTCCGGGCCGATTGTCGAAGCCCACTTCCACTTCCACGACCACGGCACACAACGAAACGGGCGTTTCCTCTTTGGTTGCTGGACCTCTTCCTCAGTTTGAAAGCAAATGTGCAGTTTTGCATTTTCATTCTCATTTGCATGGGAATTCTGTCTGCCATTGGTGGTCACTGCACAGACAGCACTGCACGACACACAATCTCACGATGCTTTCTTTGTAACACCGCACCGACGACAGGCGGCCATGCGACGTAACGACGGGGTGCGACGGGGCACGAAGAAGGCCAAATTTGGCAACAAGAGAGCGGTGCTGTTGTTAAGATTAATACAAAACTACAGAAGGATGCAAGACCACGTAAGGAGAGACAGGAGCTGGCAAGAAACAAAAGGAAGGCAGGGAGAGTCAAACACGCGTGATGAGGTCTCAAATCCTCATAAGACAGAGACAGCACGAGAAACGCGAAAAGCACGAGGAAGACATGAGACGTGTAAGCACAGAATTCCACAAACTCACCAGCTCACGAGCTCCAGCTCAAGCTCGGGTTCGACCTCGATTCAGCTTGGAGACTGGTCGAGTGTATGTCACTTCCTGCACCTCTCTTGCAGCAAGCGACATCCTTCTCCCGGCGCAATGTCGGCTGCAGCCAAGCAATACCAATGGTCAGGCCCCAAAACAGAGGCCATGGGCTATGGAGCTTTCCGTCTGCATGCAATGCACCCGTGGCTGCCCGCAGGCGTCCTCGACCGTGAAGGAAATAGGACGGAGTCCAGAGTGCTCGATGCTGTATGCGTATCATCGCGAAGAGCTATCTGTCGCACCCCGTCGCATGTCCGCGTGGCAGATCCCCTCCAATCTTCACCGTTTTGATTCTCATTAATTTGGTCCCGTTTTCTTCAGTAGCATTTTCGTCCCGTTTAACGTTGATCGAGGTTGATCTTGTGAAATTAAAGGGTCTTCGCCTGTCGACCATAACTTTGTGTGCAGCAGACGCGACCCGGTTTTCAGGTCAACAAGTCTCTTGGGAGTACCCAGTGATCAGCGCTTTTCAGATAGCCACGAGCATGCAAGACACAGCATGGGAAGCGAAACTTGTTTGCAAGGCTTGATCCCTCGTGGAGTCTCGTCGAGAAATGAAGAAGAACACAGAGAAGACGAAAAAGAAGGAAAAGAAGATGAGAAGAGGGCGATCTGCACTGAAATCAACAACCTCCTGGCGAAAAAAGAAAACAAAGCTTCAAATGCGAATACAACATGCCATCAATTGCATCTTTCTCAGTGAGCCAAGGTCGACACAAGTCTGGAAGAGGTGGGGTGAGAAATAAGCGACCGCAACAGGAGCAAAGGCCTCAGCGTCTACCAATGCAAGCCGTCCTCATCGCTTCGACAGACATCTGTCGTAGACTGTGTTTACATAGTCGCTGGGCAATTGAACAGCACCCTCGTCAGGTATATTTGGGCCTGGCAGGGTATCGCACAGCGCTTGAGCTTGGGGGGCAGGGGGGCAGAGAGGAAAAGTCGCTCTCGAAGTTGAGTTTGAACCTTTTTTAACACTAACCACCCCTGCCAGTACTGAAAAGTAACGCCACGAGTGACAAGAAAAAGTGATAAACAATACGCCTGCCATAGAGTACGGCGTCGCACACACACAAAATTTACATCTGGTTATCAACAAATCTTGAACGCGCTGTGAGTGGTGCGGTCGCTATTAAGTCTCTTTACTGGTCGTCATTTACGCATTCTGATTGGCCAACAGGACCAGTTCGGCACTCAAATTTTAGAATTTAGGGGATTGTGGTAGTGAGAAAAAAAGCATAAAAGGCAAGAAGAAGCATAACAGTATCGCTGGGATTTATGGCCTGGACTCTTCGGCGGTCTAGATGCGCCGTAAAAGTGCCGTCGAGGAAGGGGACAAAGGTACATTTAGTGATCGACAGTACACAGCTCTCCAAAACGTACCAAAATACGGGCAAAAATACAACAAAAATCACTGAAATCATGTTATTTACAGGGGGGGCAGCACCTGAACTGCCGGGACCAGGACGGACCCACCCTGCCTGTACGATGCGAGTTAAAAGGAAAGGGAACACGGGAATCGATGGGCCTAAGAAAAACTCAAAAGGGGGCCTTTTGAGGCCTGGACCTTTGGAGTACAGTTGGAGAAGGAAGCAGTGCTAAAATTCGAAAATGCCCACAGGAGCCCAGAAAAGGACCGACAAGAAAAAGAGAAGAAAGAAAACGGCCAAAAATGCATTACTCAGTTAAGTGGTGAAAAAAAGGCCAATGTTTGAAAGTCGATAATCAAAACATAATCTGTTTTTTGTATCGACGGACAATTCTTTCTGCCAAGCCTCGGCATAAAACAACTGAAGAGAAAGAAAAGCAAATCCTCGCCATCTTATGTTCTCATGTTACGTGTCACGTTTGAGCTTCATTTTCATGGTGACGTCGGAGGCTTGCAGTTTTTTGTTTCTGACGACTCCAAAAGGAATGGTCGACTGAGTAAACGAAACGGGGAATAAAAGGAAAGAAAGAAAGAAAACATCGTCGGTCGCTAGCGTCCAGGAATACCGCCGAGTGTTGGCCCATTTGGGCGTATCCCCGAGGCCACCTGCCCACAGACTGCCCCAAAAAGCACAGAAAGCACAAAAATCACAGAAAACGCCCAGGCGCCAGTCAGCCAGGAAGGAAGAAGCCCCCGTGACTTGGCGGCTTGCAGCGCCCACACAGCGCCCACACATCGGCGCTTCTTTTCGTCTCCTTGATTTTGAGCGCCTTGGCCTGGGGATAGCGTGAGAAAAGGGCGTGCGACCTGCCAGCCAAGACGTCCAAGAGATGTGGCTGCCCGTTTGACGGCCACGATGGCGAATCCTCCTCCGATGAGTTGCAACCGTAAACAACCACAAACGCCTCTTTTTGTCGTCTTTTTCGTTCCCTTCTCGTCACAAGCGGACACGCGATACCACCGTACGGAACGCCACCGGCGTCAGCCAGGAGGGAGAACTCGATGAGGACTGGAAAAGGACAAGGGTATTGTGAAGTCTCCGCTTGCAACGACGGCCAGAGAGTTCTCTCGATGGCCAGATGCCGCGCGGGGACCGGCCACTTGCACTAGGGTGGAAAGGGCGTGCAAAAAGAGAAGCGTCTTTTTTTATCATTTTATTTTCATGTCTGTCCGCAGTGTCTCCATACGTGTATCTTGTTCGGGCCTTTGATGCATCTTGCTCACCTCACCTCACTTTTGTCGACTGCAGCATGCAGGCCACGCTACAAACCCCGTGGGACATCCCGCAAGCAAGTTGGGGTGGAAAGGGATATGCGTGAAGAAGGGACAAAAAGATAAGAGGGCAAATCAGAGAAAGGGAGGCAATAGCACACCCTTTCCTCCTCTTCTTGGCCCCTTGGCTCCCCGCAACCAACAAAACCAGTCAGAGCCTCTCCAGATGGAGAGAAAATGGAGAGGAAAAGGAGGGGAAAGTCGGTCGTACTTCGTAGCTTTTTTTTTTTTTTTTTTTTTGTTGCATAGCTTCTTGGGATTATTGATTCTCTTTTTCGGGCGTCAATTCAACGGTGAGGGTTGCACACTCTCTTCTCCCGACGTCTGTTGTTCCCACGATTGTCCTTATTGCCACCCGGTTTGGTATTTCGTCTTTTTCTGTCAGTGTCCTCTTGGCAGACAGTATTTTTGACAGGCGAACGAACGAACGAACTGGTGGCGCCTGTCTGTGCTTCTGCGATCAGCGCCTCGTCTGTCCAAAAATATCGTGACTTTCTTTTCTGTTTAAGCCTTACGTATTGTCACAACGTGATGTCTTGAATACCGCCTTACGTCGACCTGCCATGTGCACACATTGTACGAATGTGTTAATGATCGGCCAGTTGCATCACCACTGTTCTCCAAATTCTACCAAAAGTCTAACAAAGTCTCCTGTGACCAGTGTTTAAGCTTGTTCACACCCTTGCAATGTCTTTCTCTCTCCTCATTCCGCACTCATGGCCTGACCTTTCCGTTCCCCCTTCTTGTGTGGTTAGCGTCAACCAAAGAGTGCATCTCCAACTTTTTTGACTTTTGACTTTTGACTTTTGACTTTGTTGTAATCTGTCGAACCACAAGCCTGCCAAACTGCATTAGACCCGGCAGTACTCCGTAGCGAGGAAAAGTGAGCTAACAAAAATGGACAGAAAAAACAGAAAAGGACGTCAGGATGCATGAGAGCGGCCAGACCGTGATCTTTCCTGGCATCGAGCGACCGCTAAACTACCACTACTGATCTTGACAAGCCCTAGATCGGCAAGAACTGTTGGATCTTTGTTTTTTTGGTCTCTCTTTTACCAGCGCTAAACGGAGGCGACAGACGAAGGACTAAGGACAACAGACGACAAACCGCGGAGACAACTCCGTTCGACGGTGCATGCAGATATTGACAAGCAAACAAAAAAGGCTTGAACTCGTACGGTTACAGTGGCTATGCGCTATGATCGGTCGTTGAAACAAACAAATAGTGATACGTGTATTGGGAAAAGTGTAAGAGAGGCGTCGCTAGTTTTTGCAGTCCTTTGTTTACAAGATTTCACGACGTCGCCGACAATATCTTTTCACAGGGAAAAAGGCTGCTGGAATGGCATGCAGTGTCTCTCTTCAGCGCCTTTTGGGCGCCTCTCCCGCGTGGTTCCTTGCCGTGGCCAGACTCAACATGTGGCTGGTTTTTCAGTGTTTTCTTTTTCCTTTTTTTTCTTTCTTTTTTTTTCTTTTTCTTTTTTTCATCTTCGCTTTCCTACAGCCCATTCGCCTACTCTGGTCATTTCGTAGGTGGCTGGCATTTTCTGGCCTGCATTTGCTGCTTTCTTTTGTTCTGTGCCTGTTTTCCTTCCTTGTCTCCCTTGTCTCGTCCTCGTGACCCTCAATTTGCAGTCAGAACTTGGACCGTCTTAGCTGAGTAAGAGTGGCTCTGGTGGGCGGCCGTCCACTGACAGTCCCTGTAAATGTCAAAAAGGCCCGCTGTCGTCTCCCTCGCTTCTGGCTGCTAAATTCGTATTATTGGCTACAACCGGCCAGACCAGGCCAGGCCAGTCTTTTTACGTCCTAGCTCCGCACAGAGCCGCTCCTGCTAGCGCCCAGAACAGACGCCCACCTCGGACGACGACCGCCGTTCTCTTTGACGTCCTTCCCCCTGGTCAGAGACAATCGCCTCTCCCGTATTCTTCTTCCTCACAACGGCACATGACCTCGAGTCTCCGTACTCGCCGTGTCTAAGCTCACCTCATCGCTGCATCCCGAGGCTCGCGTTCTCCGAAGGACAGAAAACATCGTGACTTTGTCTGCCTGTCACAGCGCAGACTGGTCTGCCCAGACCGCGTGAGGATTCCAAAACGATGTAGGCGAGAAAGGTGATGCCAAACGAAACTCGAGAAAAAGGCCGAGAGAGACGCCACTCGTTTTCTTCCCTCATTCGACTCCCCGGCTAAGGACGCTCCTTCCGTCAGAGAACCAACAGATCCTCCGAACTTTGCAGTCGCCTCTCTTTGCCTCCTCTCTGCCTCTTCCCTGCCTTCTTACCCCTTGCCAATTAATTAACCTGCAATGGGAAACAATGGCTAAAAACGTGTCCAAACACTCCTCCAGAAAAGACCTGTGCCTCCGTACCCGCGGGCCAGCCGTCCATTGTTAAGGTGGCTGCAATCTACAGTGCAGGCGGGAGACGTTCAACGAACAAATGAAATTGAAAGTGAACTGAAAGTGAGTAGCGTGTGAGTATGGACTGAGAAGAGAGGGGGGTGTGAACAAAATGTGTGGAGCGGAAAAGAGGGTGTGCGACATTGTGGAGAAGACAGAGAGCAGAGCGCGCCCAGTGTGTGGAGGGTGGGGTGAAGAAACAAAAAAAGAAGGGGAAGCAAGAGGAAAAAAGAAAGAAAGTGCATGGCAGCCCAGATGCACCATGGTCGTTCTTCGGCGGTCGCCAAAATAAAATTTAATGCAAAGAAAAAAACATAAAATTTTGGCAAGGAGGGTCAAAGGTGCCCACCTCAGAATTGGAGTAGCTTCCGTTTTGCTGTAAGTAGCAGCTCTCTCTTTGCTTCCTGGCTCCTGCTTTCATGGACTTTCTTTCCGTGCAAGGAAAGTACGACCCAGAGCACCAGTGAGCAAGGGCAAGGGGGAGGCAAAAGCTGAAGATCGTGAAGGCCACAGCTCACTGACTGGTCCGTCACTATGACAAGATTAACCAAGCACAGAGGCTTGAGGCAAAATTCAGAGATCAGACTGAAGAAATGGTGACCTGTACAACGTAACAACTGACCCCAGGAAAAGAAGAAAACAATAGGGAAGGGGCAAAACTCGCGTACAGCTTCTCCACGGGGCGACTGCTAGCAAACTTTTTTTGTCTTGCGTTTTTTCTTTATTCCACTCGTTCTTTGCCTTCTGGGGTCGCCACGCCACCCCCGTTCGAGACTCGAGCTCCGGACGGAGCCACTGCCCCAGCTCTCGGCGAGATGCGAAGCATTTGGGGTCTTTTTGCCTGCCCGTTTTCTTTTTGGGGCCTTCTTTTTTCCTTTCATGCTTGGGTCTCCCCATCATTGGCGTCGCCTGGCCTCGGCCATACTATGGCACCTCTCCTACCCTCCTTCTCCACGGGCCTGGCCTTGGACGGCCTTAGACTCGGCCTCTCCACATTTGGTCTCCTTTTTCTCCTTAGACCGGTGGCTCTTTCCTTTCTTTGCTGTCTCGTGGTGGTGTCTGGAGAAAACGTCCAGAAACAAGGGACGGCCTGGCTAGCTTCCTAGCCAACGGCATTGTTGTGTAACTTTTTGTACATTCAAGGAAGGCACGCGCTCTCACGCACCTGCTCCGTATTGCTACCGTGTACTTCGTCCACGTCTACACACGTATTATGTGTACACACACACCACCACCCGCACACGACATTTTTGTTTGTGGAACCCCATCCCCAGAGAGAGCTCCATCCGCCTTCCCCTGTCCAGTCCTTCCCTTCCGCCTATTCTTCCGTTTTGCCCTTCTCTCCCATCTCTCCTCCCTCCGTTCTGTCTCCTCCTCCCCCATTCACCCCCAGTCACCACACAAGAACCGGGGACAAGAAAAAAGAAAGAGTTGAAAAAGTTTAAATAAACGTTTCACCCCCGACCGTATCTCGAACCCTTTTTTTCTTACTCTTGTCTCCTCATCCCCTCTTCACACACCCCAGTCGATCAACAGGTCTCCATCTTCCCTGTCTCGACATATAAGGACTTGATCCCCCCTTCCATTGATCGTCCCTTTTTTTCTCTTCTTCGTCTTCAGGCAAATCTTCAACTCTTTACCCTTCTCCTTCATCCTTCAATCAATTCATCTCCTCCCAACAGCATTCACAATGTCTGCCACTGAGAAGGAGACTGCGGCCGCCGCCCAGCCGGAGGCCCAGCACCACAACTCCGTCGCCGGCCTCGCCACTACCCGCGATGTCGACCTCGTCGAGGCCCCCGTCACCTGGAAGGCCTACGCCATCTGCGCGTTCGCGTCTTTTGGTGGTATCTTCTTCGGTTACGACTCTGGCTACATCAACGGCACCACCGGTATCCAGGAGTTCATCAACGTCATGGAGTACCCCGGCGCCAAGGCCATTTCCTCCAGCCACCAGTCCCTGATCGTCTCTATTCTGTCCTGCGGTACTTTCTTCGGTTCCATCGTCTCTGGTGATCTGGCTGATTGGTACGGCCGCAAGTGGATTGTCGTCCTCGGTTGCTTGATTTACCTCATTGGTGTGATTATCCAGATGATTCCCGACCTGAGCACCCACAACCCCCTTGGTGTCTTTGTTGCTGGCCGTCTGATTGCTGGTATCGGTGTCGGTTTCGAGTCGGCCATTGTCATTCTGTACATGTCCGAGATTGCTCCCCGCAAGATCCGTGGTGCCCTGGTTTCGGGTTACCAGTTCTGCATTACCATTGGCCTGCTGCTCGCCTCCGTCGTCTGCTACGCCGTCCAGAACCGCACCAACACGGGCGCCTACCGCATTCCCATTGCCATCCAGTTCGCCTGGGCCATCATCCTGGCCACTGGTCTGATGCTGCTGCCCGACTCGCCCCGTTACTTCGTCAAGAAGGGTCGTCTCGAAGACGCTGCCCGCTCGCTGTCGCGCCTCCGTGGCCAGCCCCGCGAGTCTGAGTACATCCAGATGGAGCTTGCTGAGATTGTCGCCAACGAGGAGTACGAGCGTGCCCTGATCCCCTCGACCACCTGGTTCGGCTCTTGGGCCAACTGCTTCAAGGGCGGTCTGTGGACCGGCAAGTCCAACCTCCGTCGCACCATCCTCGGTACCTCTCTGCAGATGATGCAGCAGTGGACGGGCATCAACTTCATCTTCTACTACTCGACCCCCTTCCTCAAGTCCACTGGCGCCATCTCCAACACCTTTTTGATCTCGCTCATTTTCAACCTGATCAACGTCGTCTCGACTCCTCTGTCCTTCTGGACCATTGAGCGCTTCGGTCGCCGCCCCATCCTGGTGTACGGTGCTCTGTCTATGCTTATTTGCGAGTTCATTGTCGGTATCGTTGGTGTTACCGTCGGTTTCAACAAGACTCACCCCGCGCCCACCGCGGCTGACCCGGACAACACCCTGGCCAACAACGTCTCTGCCGTCAACGCCCAGATCGCCTTTATCTGCATCTACATCTTCTCGTTCGCTTCCACCTGGGGCCCGGCCGCTTGGGTCGTCATTGGCGAGATCTTCCCCCTGCCCGTCCGCTCGCGCGGTGTCGCTCTCTCGACTGCCTCCAACTGGCTGTGGAACACTATTATTTCGGTCATCACCCCGTACATGGTCGGTGAGGACAAGGGCAACCTCAAGTCTAGCGTCTTCTTCATCTGGGGCGGTCTCTGCACGGCTGCTTTCGTCTACGCCTACTTCCTCGTCCCTGAGACCAAGGGCCTGACCCTCGAGCAGGTCGACAAGATGATGGAGGAGACCACCCCCCGCACGTCGGGCAAGTGGAAGCCTTCCACCACTTTCGCCGCCGACCTGGCCGACGGCGGTCTTCTCGGTGTCAAGAACGACAACGTTGCTTAAGTCACCCACCTCGTGTCCCAATCAACAGCCTCGTCACTACTGTCACCCCTAATGTCACGTTCTCACGTTCTATCACGATTCGTCGTGTTTATACCACTTTGTCACTTATAAGGCCAAAGAAGCTCCCTTTTTCTGGCTGGCTTTTATCTGCAAAATTTAATTTGTCATTTTCGTTGTAGCTAGACGTGGCCTAACCACTCTTTGCATCTGCTTCGAACCAATAATACCAATACCACTTTGTTATCAAAATCAACTGTTCCTGTTGCTTCCAAGTGACTGCTTTAAACTGCCCAGATCAAATGGTGCCACGAAGGTATTCACCTGATTTGTCCACACAGTTGACCGCGTCATTCATCGAGAGACCGATTTGGCGATGTGATGTGGTAGCCGTGTTAGTGTCACGTGATGTTAAAATGAGGAAGTTTGGTTGTTGAACCAACGAGTAGACTTGCATCAAACTTCTCACCTGCTACTGGAAAAGTGGAGTTTATACCATCACTGAGAACATAAAGGTACTTCAAGTGCACTTGCCGGCAGTGTATTGATTTTTTCTTGATTTGATAAGTCTTAAACCTGGTACTAATAAATGGCTCTTGACAAGTTCAATGGCTTGAGACCAACGAGAGACAAAAGAGGCAGACGAGATGGAGTGTCGAGTTAACTCTTTCGACGCTCAACATTCACGGGTTAGATTTTTCTTTTATTCCAAACTCGACATTTGTTTTCAGGGCGACGTTTTTTCAAGTCTCCACAACACATGAAAATAAATTCCTTGGATGTGAAATAAAATACCTGGGTATTAAATGGCAATAAATGAACATTGTACATATGTATTAGAGAAAAAACAACCCGCTTTGTGAACGAAATAAAAGGGGGGAACAAATCATAATGCAAAACACAAAATGCCCTCCTTCATATACAATATTACAAAATAAATTCATGTGAATGTCGTCTCAGGCACAAACACTTGCCACGACGGCCATGACGGCACCGTAAACTGCTGCACAACACAGCAAGTCTCGACTGTTTTGGCTCGGTTTGTTGGTTGTTGAATCACTGTCGTGCGCCACACTGATGGTGCCAGCCTGCACCTGGGCACCGAAGACGGTGAAAGCCACCAACAAGACGACGGCTATGCGGCCGGCAACGCTGGGGATAAGGGTGAAGGTCAAGACGGGTACGAGCACGGCCACGGCCATTGCAATAACGAGGTGAAGGACGTCGTCCGAGGCAAGTGTGGAACGGCCTGTCGATGCCGTCTCTTCCGGGGAGGCCGATACCGTCTTCTCCTCCGTCCCTGTTGCCTGCACGTCCTCCATCGAGCAGCGTAACGGTAACGAGGGGCTGCGGACTGCGGAGATCTTGTCCACACCCGCCGGCTCCTCCTTCTCGAAGATTGCCGTCGTAGCGCGGGATGAGTGGGACGACAGTGCAGACGACTCTGACGACTCGGATGGGGAGGGCGGTGTCAGTGATGAAGGGTCGTTGTTGTTCCGTAGGATAGGGAACATGTGCCCTGTGCGGCCCATGGCGCTCGTGTCCATTGGCTCCTCGGAGAGTGCCTGGAGGTATGACGGTGAGGATGAAAGGCAGGCGTCAGATCCGGACGACGAGGCGGATGGCGAGCTAAGCCCCGACGATCCATCTGCCAGCCGGGCCCGTTTGTGCCGTTGCGGAGCCAGCGTGACGAGGTCTTCACTGGCGTCCAAGAACCTTGTCTCGATCTCGACAATCGGTTGTTGCGTGTCAAGGTAAGAACGGTAGTCGCTGATGTCGGACAGCGTTGGTGAAGCCAGGTGCTGTGTTTCGGTGAAGGATGACAACACATGGTCTACCCAGTTAGTGTGGGGTTGATTAAATTTTGGAAGTCCCTGAAAACTTACTGTATTGACCGAGCTTGTAACCAATCTTGCCAAGCACATCCGTCTTATGCCACTGCAGCTCACCGCCAGACAGTACTTCAGCCCGGCGTGAGGCCGGAAGGATGCTATTTTGCAGCCGACGGGTCTGTGTGTCGGCGGTGTCAAGACGGTGTAGCTGCTCTTCGAGCTCACTCAGTTCGTCTTGGAGGTGCAATAAGATTCGGTGGTTGAGAGCCTCAAACTTGCGGTACAGTGGCTTGATGGGGAACTGGGGCGTTTGCATCCCAGTACTGCCACCACCGCTGCCTGTGCTACCGTTGCTGCTTCCGGGCCCACTGCCGTTGCTCCATGCACTCTGTGAGCTTTGTGTCGATGCAGCACCCATGCTTCCCCGGCGGAACTTCATGATATGGGATGAGTGGGATGACAACTGAGAGGCTAATAACTCATAACCAGTGAGAGGCAGCTTCTCTGCCCGTGGAAGATGCTTGACATGGCCGGTAGCGGGAACCCGTGGATTCAGTGCACTAGGTGGTAGATGCGGCAAGTTGGCGTTGCCTCTGGGCATCTCCGGTGTCCCGTAGCGGTAGGCCCGATACTTTCGTTGTTTGGCCGAAAGGTGCGCCTTTGTCTGTGACTGTGTTCGGGAGTGGGCTCGAGGGTAGACGGGATGCTGACGGTATTGTTGCGGGTACGGGTTCATGGGCAGTCCGGGATAGTCGAGCTTGGCGTCCATGGCCAGTGCCACCGATGAGAAGTCTGGCATTTTCAGGTCGAGACCGGATGTGAGCGTCGGTTTGGGTGTCCTCTCATCCCCGTTCTCTCCGTTATCGCTAGCTTCCGTATCGGTGCTGATGTCGCTGTCGTTGCCACTCCCATAAGGAGACGGAGCTTTGTTGTCGTCACTTATCGAGGTGGTGATCAATGGTGGAGGTGCCTCGGCTTCAGCCATCGGCCCCGGTGTGCTTCCACGTTGGGGCCGCCACGCAGCAGACTCGGCCACGACACGTGCGATCCTCTCCTTGGTGATGGCGGGTGAGTCCGGATCCAGGAAGCTCAGAGCATTTGGCCGGTGCTTCTTTTTCGCAGGTGGTGATGAAGCTCGTGCAGTCTGCTCCGCTAGTCGTGTGAAGCTGGCCCTGTTAGTCTTAGGAGCATGACGACCATCACTGTCGTAGGCAGTCGTGGCGGACGAAGTGTCAATCCGGCGTGGTGGTGATACGGATCGTGACCGTAAAAATCGCTGCGTCGATGGCTCTTCCGCCCTCGACCGTGGCTTTATCCCATCCGCTGACCGAGATGACCCCATGGCCACCCTTGATGCTTGCTGCCGTGCCTCTTCACCAGTTGTGGTGCCGTAGAATGGCATTGTTGTTGCGACGTCGGCTTCGAACGGCATGCCCTCAAAATGCCGTAGTTGGTGCGCCGAAAACTCTAGGGATTCAGCACCCTCTGTCAAGAACGACGTCTGTCTTGGTGACATGATGAGTCGTGCAATTATTGGTGCTCGAGGTATATCGCAGAAACAGTCACGAGTGCCTCGCGCTCACAACCGTAGCCTTTCAACACAAGATAATGGAAGTGGTCGTCGACAGAAGATATGTGAAATAGGGAAAGATAAGATACAGATAAAAACAGAAAAGACGAAGGGGAGAAAATAGATGTCAGCAAAAGGAGACGCAAGCGATGCCAGGGGATGCGATGAAACGTCAACTGGGAAGAGGATTCGAGGGAGGAGGATTGGTGAGAACGCAGAAAGATGCGAATCGAGAACGGTTCGTGAGAGAGAGAGATAGTCAAAAAGATGAGACTGGCAAACAGACAAATTGACGGGAAAGGAGAAAACAGGATGATAGTTTGCGGGGGACAGGACATGCAGCTTGTGGCCAGAACGGCATGCAATTCTTTATTTTTGCCCCCTGTCTGTCGCTTTTCCCAGTGTTGTTTTTCTCAAACAAGGAACCCATCATTTCCAGACAAGGGGTGGCCGGCCGGAGAAAAAGATGCGTGAAGACGGATGGGAGACTGAGGTTCGGGACAGAATGCCATCCAGTCGCAGAGTCAACAGGGGCAAAATGCAACAGGAAATACGGTGCGGTTTCCTAGAATCTGGATGAGGAAGGAGAGGACGTTGACTGTCAGAATGGGAAAGAACGAGCGTATTCTGCGACGTCGGTTGAGCAATTCGCACCTTCCTTTTGACAATTTGAAAGTCGGTCACTCTTTCCGTTTGAATTTCAGCGTTTCTCACATTTTTCTCCGTACGGAGGATGCGTTTTACACGTCAACAGTCTGACTGGCAATTCCCCTAGTCTGCTTACATCAACTTCAAAAACACGACCGCAGAGATGACCTTTTGAAAGTCAACGAAAACAATACGCGACCTTTTCTCTTTCCTCTGTTTTCACCATTGTTTGCAAGTTGCGTCATTTCTCAACACAAATGATTTTTTTTTTGGCAGCAAAAGAGAAGGAAGGAGAAGGAACACAGAATTAACGCTCAAAACAAGAAAGGCCGGAGACATCGCCATCGCGACCTCCCAACGGAGACGACAGACAAAGCGACGGAAGGAACGACCAATAACCCCTGGCGCTAACAAACCCACTATCCAGACTTTGAGAGCATGTCGCGTTTGATTCTCCCTTTTTTCACAGTTTATTCGCTACTTCTTTCTTCCCTTCCTCTTCTTTTGGTTCTGTTCTTGAAAATACAACGCACCCCGCAAAAAGTCGCGATATTGGCCAGGTCTCCGTGTTAATGGATGACATTTCCGCCAATGAAAACACCAATTGATTTGAGAAATCCGTGAGGGGATTTTCCCAGAATTTCTTCTTCATATTTTACCTTTCCTTCATGGTCCCTGTCCCATGTCCATCTCCATCCATAGTGGCATGTCAGAGCGATATGTGATGCAACCTTGCCTGTCTCTTTTCTCGCACCTCTCAACTTTGTCACTGTTCAGCGTTCCATTGAGTCCCCAGTTTTTGTGCCGAAAAGAAGGCCATAACACAAATGCAACGAGAATCGAATCGCGGACTTGTAGCAACAAAAGGCGACAAACAAGGAGGCCCGTGTATCAGCCTTGTTCTGTGCGCGTTTCAGAGCAGGCGGTTTTGCGCAGGATCCCTTTTGCCAATGTCGAACTCGACCTCTCTTTTTACCCGATGAGAGCAACGATGCTCACTTTTATCCTTATTTCTTTTCCCAGACCTGTTGGACCGCATTGTTCTCCAATCCCTTCTGTTCAGAATCGATTCCACATGGTGATTTGCACAATGGCAATTGTCCCGTCTTCATTTTGCCATTTTCTTTCGCCACCTTTTACGAATATTTGATTTATATTCCCCCTTTTCAACCGCCACTGTACTCAAGAGACTGCTCCATAGTAAACAACATGTGTATTCCAACCTATGCAAGGAGGAGGAGCCTTTTTTCTCTCAATGCTGGGGGCAGCGGACTTTATGATCCACTTTGCAGTCGCAGCAACAAAAAGTACGCAAGTCCAGAGCTGTCGCTGTTTTCTGTTTCAACTTGATCCCCACTATTTTTAACAGCTGTAAAAGAACCAAAAAATAGCGACAAGGCCCTGAGTGGCCCCAGTAAAAATGTAGTAAGGATCACCATAGAAAATGGAGCCCGCGGGCTCGGCGCCCCAAGTGGGAGGCGAAAAGCGGCCCTTCCGCATCTTTAACTATTTGCAAGTGGCCGTTCGAGCCGCCGTTGGTCATTCGGTTCCGACCCAATGTCCTGTCTCCCTTTATTTTCCTTATTTTGTTGTGTTGTGTGTCTTGCACATCAACTTTGAAAAAGGGAGCACTAAACGGTGATTCCCAGCAAGGGCATAATCAAAACTTGTGCAAGTCAAAACACAAAGGGATATGCTCATCGAGATCCCATTCTTGGAGACTTGCACAATAGCAACCCAAATAATGCTGCTTAACAATCAGGATGGACTTCTGCACTATAAAATGTCTCGCCTCCTTTTTATTCTCCGTTTTCAACCTCTGGTCCCACCACAACGGACGGTTGTGTCTCTCCCTTGCCAAACATACTATTTGTGATGAAAGTCAGATGAGGACAAGTAAACCAACTTTGACGATATATGGTAAGATTGCAAAGTCTTGTAAAATTATATATTGTAAATTATAATTCGCCTCCTAGATGTGCATTCCAGAACATCCTCTTGTAGACATATGAGCAACCAGAGAGTACAAGTGCAAAAAGGGAAGGATAGCAGGAATATCCGGCCATAAGTCGTAATAGAATCGTTATATTGTATCAATGACAAGTATATGCCCAAAGGTAAAAGTCAAGACGGAAAATAAAAGGAAAAGGCTCAATATAACAAATGGAAACAGATATAGAGCAAGATAAAAACAACAAGGCTTTTGACATCCGCCGGGTCGTTGGCAGATATGCGTAATAAGAGAGATGTGAAGATGATCTCGCCTCAACATGAGATCGTGTAGGCGTAGGAAAGTATAAGGAAACAGTCTGGGTAACAATAACAAAACAAGTAAAAATAATCCAGCCAAGAGGCAAGCCCTATCTTCTGGGTGCGCCGGTAAGACAAGTAAATCCAAGCAAATAAGAAAACAAAACACGCCTACTCTGTCATTTTCCAGGCACGAACCACTCCGATCAACTCCAATAGAAAATAAATAGAAAGAAAGAAAAGAAAACGAAATCGTGGGGATAGATGGTTGAAAACAGTCCAACGGATAGATAGCGTGGGGTCGAGAAGTTGTCGATAGGCGAGTAGCGAAAATAGCGGTAGTTATCGGGGTATATGGTGGTAGGCACGTTTCTTCAAGTCGGCGTGTGCGACGGCTGAATTTCGAATAACGAGACGATCACCGGTCTCCTCTGCTCCCGCCTCTTGTCGTAGAGCTCTCGCCACTGACGCTGCCGGATCCATCGGGTCCCCAGATTATTTGCCGGCCGCCACTATTCCCGATCATGCGTGCCGCGTTCTGGAGATAGTCCGCGTTCTGGAGATAGTTCTGGATATTTTTGTCGCCGACGCAGTGTCCATGCCGGATCAATTCCATGCGAAGGTTCAAAACTTCATCGACAAGGACCTCCTTCTGTGCATAAAGATTATTGCGCTCCTCAGTGACAGCACGCTCATCCTCCTCGAGCTTCGAAATGGCCGCCTTGGATTTCGCGCGGCACTTTGTTGCGGCCATCCGATTGCGTTCGCGTTGCACGGCTGGTGGCGGGTTCGCGTCGCCTCGCGGTCTTCCGAGGGGCGCTGCGGACGTGTCTCGGCTTGCACTGCTGCCTCCGAAGTGCCGGCCGTAGATGTCGGTCTCGTCGTCATTGTCTTCGTCAAAGCCACTGCTACCAATGCTCCCAGTACCAATCGAAGCGAGGTGTGGTGTGTGCAGGCTCGGTGTATTCGGCGTATTTGGCGTATGCGGTGCCGAAAACGCTGGAGATGAGATCGCAGTCGAGGATGGTGTGTATTTTGACCGGCTACTGCTCCCTTTGCTCTTGGATGGAGAGGAAGATGTTTTCTTCGGTTTTGTTTCGCGAGACCGGCTCGATTTGCTCGTCTTGCTTTTGCTCGACTTGCTGTCGTATCCAGGACCACCGTCCGCAGGCATGCCTTGGTCGTCGCCGTAACCGTAGGCATACTCCAGGTTGGGCTTGACTCTCTCGTAGTCCTCGTCACTGACGTAGGTAGAGTGGGCGATTTGGGCATCATGAGTTTGGTATGTGTACGCGCTATTTAACGATGCAGTTGACCGCTGGTCTGACAACACAACCGACGCAAAAGAGTTGTCCGCGTGTGCGTGAGCCATGTGAGACGAAGTGCTATGCGAAGCCATCTTGGACGAGCTGGTGCTCCCATCCATCGAGGCTGCGTAATAGGGGGCTCCAACCTCTGTACTATCTTCGTGATTCAGCAGGGCCGATATTGTTGTCCGTGTTGGGACGGGAGCGGAACTCTGCTGGCCGTAAAACTCCTGCTGCCACCCATCTGCATGGGAGACTGGATATGGCATTGTGGCATAGTCGCCTTCATGGTGGCCTGGCTCGCCGCCGTGCCGTTTCCTGCCATGGGAATGGCTTCCTGGATTCTTGAGTCCACGCATCTGGGGGCTGCGACTCTCGTGCTTCATGCCGAGGTGTAGGGCGGTGTTTTTGTCGTCGTGCTCTGTGTATAACAGGCTGATGATGTGTCCATGTCCTGGGAAACAGGCAAAGGTCGAGGTCCGCCCGGGTACCAACGTGCAGTCAAGTGGTCCTTCTCCGTATACTTAGGAGTCTGTTGCTGTGCTGTCCGGTTCCTAGGAGCTGTGCGTGTGTCGTTCTAATGAGTCTCAAAAAGAGAATAGAAAATATCGAAAGAAAAATGGGAACCCGGATACATATAAGTCGATGGGTCAAATATGCGAGAGGAGTGATCAATGCGAGGGTGGAACGGACAGAAAACAAGAACAAGCCAAGGTGAACATAAGAGACGGGTGAGAGACAAGTACTTGTAAGGCGAGAATAGACTGGAATGGGGTAGCCGTTGGAGACACCCGAAACGTTTGACGATAAGGACAAGGCTTCTAGTAAGTGGAAACACAAGCCAGGATTCGGGAAACGTGCAACGAGAAGAGCAGGGGTGACGAAAAGGAGTCGTGGACGTAAAAGTGCGTGTAAGTGAGAAACGCTCAAAATGAAGAATGAAACTGAAGATAGGGTTCGCGTGAATAAGAGGTAAAGATATGGGAGAGGGAAGAAACAAGTCGGAAAATATGCGAGAATCGACCTTCCAAATGTGTTGAACAGTTGCGGGCGGCGGACAAAAAGACACAAAGTGACTGGGTCTGGGCTTGAGAGCAGGGCTGGGGCTGGCTTGGACCAAGACTGGTTTAGAAAGTGCAGATGTCTGTGTGGGTGCGGTTCTCGGGTAGGCTAACGACAACAAGAATAAAATAAAAAACGGCTGTGTACGAGTAAATAGAAGAAAGAAAATTCAAATGTACAAGTAACGAAAAAAATAGGTTCAGGGTCTCTTTCCGTTCCGAGCGAGCAGGGACGATGAATGTCTTATTCATGTGTGTGCTGTTGTGTGATGGGTGGGGTGCGTCTGTGGGTGTCTGAGGACAAGAGTGCGAAGATGAGAAAAAAGAAAGGAAACAACAAAAAAAAGTGGTGAGCGCCCCGAGTAGAGAAGGATCAGCAGCACAGAAGCACAACAGAATGGACAGCAAGGTGACGGATCGTGATTTGATGAAAATCTGAGGCGGGCCTGAGCGGATGGGCCCCCCTTTCTTGTTGTCTCTCTCGTATGTCGTCTGCGATTTGCTGTCGTTGGTCGGCTCTGGCCTAGTAGTTCAGCTATTTCAGCTATTTGAAATTTAGTATTTGATTTTCCCGCCTCGGGGTTGTGTCATTTTTGCGTCGTTTTTTTCCCAGCTTCCTTTTCCTGTCAGCCCTCTGCAAGCCTCTGCAAACCTCTGCAGCAAAAGGACATGGGGGTGGTTCATCACGCTTGTTTGGTTCTCACCTCTTTAGTTGACCCCCTCTTTTTTTCCTTTGCGATTTTCCTTTTTGTGTCCGCTCTTTAGAACCGACAAGTTGGCTCAAGCGACAAGCGCGCGGGACAAGTGGCTCGGCTTCGGCGAGGAAGGGGGTGGGCTTTTGATGTGCAGCAATTCAGTGGAGGCCATCAACCGGGCCTCAATGGGCCGGAACGAGTGTTGACCAGGGTTGAAGGGGCGTGTAGTACGAAGATGGTCAGCGAAGACGGGACGCGATGAAGAGGAGAAAAGCACACAGGTTGTGTGTGGAGCCTAAAGGACATAATGAGGAGGAGTTTCTTGTTGGACAAAGATGACAGGTCTAGAAATGAACGTATCTGAGAGTGGGATAATGCGAGGTGGCAGCGTGTGTTTTGCGTATTGGAGATGTAAGTAGACAACAAGAAATATCACGACGTTGGGATGAGGTGGATGGAGGGAGATGGGGAGCTTTACTGTGTTTTGACGCGAAATGAAGGAGAAGGAAAGAACGTCAAAGAAGGGGCAGGAAGGAGGACGAGGGGGAAGCGCAACTGGCAGAGATCAAAGACAACGTAAGATGCGTTGTGGTGATTACCGCAGACATGTTTTTTAAAAAAGAAGGTGCGATCAAGCGAATACTCGTTTGCAAACCCCATGGGTTAGTTGTTCTTTCCGGTGTTTCTCCAAACGGGGTGCATTTCGTGCTGTCCCAAACGAAGGGAAGGCACGATGGAGTGCTGGACAATCGCGGGAGGAAAGAAGGGTCCCAGTGTCGATCCCAATGTCACCTTTGCGTTTCCCATCGATAAAAGTATTTTGTACCGAAAAGTGACAGATAGCAGACTCAAAATGTCATAATTTGCAACAGGGATAGGCCTGCGGCCTCCAATACGACGTCTCGCACAAGAATGCACGCCGAAGAGTCCCAATACAACGTCAAGTGCCAGAAGTCCAGAAAGGGAATTGTGGGCGGCAGGCGCTCGTATGGTGAAGGGCCAATATGGGAAAGAGCGAATTGCGATGGACAGGGCTCGAATATGGCAGGCGCGACGCGCAAAAAGGCATGCATTTGTGCAAGAGCGACACAGTCGCATGTCCGAATAGAGCATGTGCAACCCAGACACTCGCACCTTGCGCAGGCAGACACGCACGCATCGAGTCAAAGACCGAAACAACCCCCCGAAATGGCCAAAAAAAAAATGCAAACAGCAAAGTGCACAATGCAAAATGCAGATGCAAAATGCAACACAAACAAGCCAGCAACGCCAAACAGCCATTGTGGTTAGGCATCACCGACCAAGATACTCAACCGGCCGCCCACTACTGCTGTATCGAACGGCACTGGATAAAAGCACGATCCTGCAGACCAATCCAAGCACGCAGATGGCATGCACAACAACCAAGACACAAAAACAAATCAGTCCAAAGAAAGACATGAAGAGCACAAATAGCGAGCATCTGCCTGAATATCTTTCTCAAAAGGAGGCATACAGAGTACACCTCAGTACATGCCTAAAAGATGCAAAGCAGCACACTACGGAGCACACCGGGGCGATCAAAGGAACCGACACGCAACCAACGAGAAGGGCACGAACTTGCGCCTTGGCCTTCACACTTGCACTCAGCCGGCGTTCTCGCCCTCAAGACTGTGCCTGCCCCTCTCATTTCCCCCTCACACCCCTCCTTTTGTGTCTCTCGGCCGGCGCGCTACGGAGGCTGAGGCTAGGATTGCAAGATACCTCTGCAAGATACATCTGCAAAATACCTTCTTTGCAAGGACAGGCGGCCACTATGGTGGCCATGGCGAGGACCGATGGGCACCGGCTTCTGCGGCTGCAACGGCTACTGCAGACCCTAAAAGGCCAGTGCAACGGCGCCTTAGAGAGGGGGCAGGGTTGAAGAAGGGAGAGACAAGACATTCCGCGACAGGAGGGAGAGACAAAGACGAGGAAAAGAGAAAAACAGAAATGATCTAACAAACACCAGGGTTGAGCAGACTGAACACACATAAAAGGAGGAAAACCCCCGCCGGGGACAACAACGACACACTCGGTAATAATGACGGCGGGGCAGCGGTGCGGGAAGCAAATCGGAGACGATCTTGATGGCCCATGCTCTGCAACCTTGCTGGTAATAACGAACCCAGAATATGGCTTGACCAAGCAAGTCTTACAAACTACAAGTACACTGCTGAGTACGCAGTACAAGTTTCTGGCGGACGTTGGCCTTCTTGGTCTGGCCCATGGTCTGGGCCCCTCCTGTCAGTTGCAACACGAACAAGGATGTCCAGCACCGAGCACCACCGAGATATCCTGCCATATCGGTATCCAGACGCAAATCGCAAATCGTAACTCCCAGGTGGTTCGCAATGGCCCTGACACCCATGATGGCACGGCCCAGTAAGGCCCAGGGCAGAGCCAAGGCTCGCAAGGATGACAGCCAACAGGCCGTTCCAGAAGAAAAGATCGCCGTCGCAAGCCGTTAAATACCTCTCGCAAACTCCAACCTTCGCCCCTGCTAGCACTGTCAATCCTTTGCTGTTTCTGTCCACGCACGTCGTCGGTGTCTTTTGATGGCTCTTATTTTATTGCTTTTCGCAGTCGCAAGAGCACAAGCGGCGCCTCGCGCGGGATCCGTCGCGCATCTTTTGTGGCATACTCGTACGAGTTTGATGCAAATCCATTTAGACGGGGGTGTAGAACTGAGAAAAGAAAGACAGCCTTGGGGACCACACACTGACAAATCGAGCCTCCAATCTGGACGTTTGTGGCCTCAGCAGCAAACTTAATGGAGAGGAACACAACCAAACACCACCAAATTTACTGAAAACGGTAATAATTGGCGCCATGACCAGCACACACCACTACCCTTTTCTGCACAATTGACAGTCCTAGCCTGCTATGTCCGGCGGAGTTCAAACCACCGAGTCCAAATGACCGAAAACAGACGACATATCCACCACGAACGCAGTCAACAAACCCAAATGGGACGGCAAGAACAATGAGATCGGCCGAAGGACTGCACGGGGTCGCAAAGTAGACAGTCAAAAAGGAAGTCAAATCCGCATCTTGGCCGACGACCAGTCACCAATCATCTAGACCTCTGGGTCATTATGTCCTACGACGTACTCTGTACGCAGATGTCACTTGCAGTCATGACACACAACAGACACGCTGTCTCTTGAATGCTGTCACCTCGTCTGTGTCTCATCCCTTCCGCTGAGAAGAGTGTCTTTGATCCCCCTTTCCGGGTCTGTCTGATATGCAGTGTCTCTATTTGTTTCCGAGACCTAAACCACACCTCACCCAGTGATTGCCTGTCTATTTCTCTTTTTTTTTCGACAAGAGCTTTCGCTTTATGACCTGTGTCTTGCGTCTTGCGTCTTGCGTCTTGCGTCTTGCGTCTTGCGCTTGTCTCTTGTCGATCTCTCACTGGCCCACAATGAGGCTGGCATGTGGGGGATGCACTTTGGCTTGAGCAGTCGCCGAAAGGGGCTGCCAACTTTCTTTCTAGCTGCCCTTGCGGTCGCGACCGACTCCGGTGCAAAATTCCGGCCGTCCCTCGTCCCACCAGACGAGAGAGGTCGGCGACTTCGAAGTAGGGTGAAGTTGTTGCCCTTGTCCAGACAGGCTCTGACGTCCGGAGGACTTCCGACCCATCATGTACTTCGTACATCCTTCGCCCGGCGGTGTACTTGTACATGCAAGTGCAGTGTTCGGACGAATACGCTATCCGGACAAGACTGCCCGCAGCTGCGGATGATTCTCTGTGACCAAAGTCTTCAACCCATGCAGCGTGTCCATCCGCTGCAGACATCCCTACCGCATAGCCATCTGCTCCGAGGCAGCCAAATATCTTCCTTTTACCTTGCACATTTATCGGCATTTGCTTCTGGCAGCCGCCGAAAAAAACTTCACCACTGTTGATCACCAACAGACAACAACACAAAACATCATGATAGTTTGTTTCAACGGTCAATGGTCTCCCCACCCATGGGTACGGAGCAATTTTCAAGCTTGTTCTTCGCAATCCTAGCTGCCTTGCCTTACCGCCCCCAACTCGAGGCATTACATCTGGACCTCCTCCCGGATGTGTTTCCAGAGGAGACGATTGGTCAACAAACAAAACGGGTCCATCACGAAGGGTGCTGATTGGGTCCCAGGGCCTGTTCTCAGAGAGGAGCTTCATTAGTTGGGAGGTCTTACCATACCATGGGGCGTGCCGGCGGCGGGTGCCCCCAACCCCTTGGCTCTTTTCCCGTCCCCCATCCATGGGAAGGCGGCACGGGCAGTTTAGCATTTCGTGGAGACTGGGTGTGCTTTTTTTATCATTTTGTCCCTTTTTGCCCTCTTCATGACAACATTCTGATGGCATACAGGAGCTAATTTGTTCCATTTCATCCCCTTCGTTCCCCCTTCATGTCAAATTTGACAGATTCTGTCAGCCCTTTGAGGCATCTGATCATTTTCTACAGTTTGGGCTTGGAGATCAAGCACGGCGATGAGCAGGATCGAACATTCAACCGCCAAAACACTTAACCAAGTGGACAAATTCTCTCGTCCGTCTCGTCCGCATACCACTCCGCTTGTCCGAGCACTTCGACGAGAACGAGTATCAGTATGGCAAGTAAAGTACCGCTACTTCAACAACACGGACAAAGTGCACAGTCCCTACCAGGCATGATCCTTTTTCCTGAAAACCAAGATGGAGGGTTGCAATTTCTTGCGTCGAGACCGCCAAAAGGCCACATAAACGACATGGCCTCTGACACATAAAAGGCGATGTGCTGTACGCACACAAACCGAAAGAGTATCAGTCCGTTCAACGTCTTTGCTGCATGCCGCTCAGCTCTACCGGACGAACAAGAAAAAGAACTGCAAAGATACACAGGTGGCGAAATATTGTTGGACATGCTAAAGCCCTGCAGGAGAGACAAAACAGCAAAGCGGAAAAAGAGAAAGAGGAAAAACAATCGCGAGACTGCAAAAAGACCAGACGACGACAGGGGACGACAGCCAAAATCACCAAAAGATCCTCAAAGTCCAATGCAGATGCAAAAGCACGGGCGCAAAAAAACGCACAAGAAATAGAAAAGACAGCAAAAAGAAAAGAAAGCAAAAAAACCAACAGTGCCCTAAACCGAAAACAAGCACGGCATGCACACACTGGTGCATTTTCAACTTGCATCTGCATATGCAGCTAAACAAATGGCAACGCTAAGACAATGTCG
The DNA here is from genome assembly GCA_029298735.1 of Ophiostoma sp. CBS 140.51. Taxonomy (NCBI): domain Eukaryota; kingdom Fungi; phylum Ascomycota; class Sordariomycetes; order Ophiostomatales; family Ophiostomataceae; genus Ophiostoma; species Ophiostoma sp. CBS 140.51. The sequence goes on from JANSLP010000366.1 coordinate 28,701, forward strand.
GTCCAGGATCGCCGATGCACAACTGTGGGCTTTTGTGTTTTTTCTCCTGTCCCTTCTTGTCTCTGCTCTTCTGTCCCTTGTGCGCTGCTGTCCTTTCATATCCTCCCTTTTTATTCCACTTCCCCCTTGTGTATTTTCCCGACGAACGAGAAATCCCTGCATAGTTGGTTGCATTGGGGTCTCTCATGTTGTAGATGCACAATTTTCAGGTCCCCTTTTCTATCACATTCTCTCGTTCAATTTTTGACAAAATCTCCTACATTTTGTGAGCGCTTTCTGTACTTTTGCACAAGGAATGCTCCATCAACATTTACAAATGTGAATGCCCACTACTCAACAAACAGCTCCACACTAATTCGTCACCACAATGTTCTTCTTGTCCAAAAAGAAAGAATAAAGAAAAAGATAGCATTACCTATCAAGTGGTAGTTTAGGGAGAAACTGCATCCTTTTTCGTACGAGTTTCAAAAATAAGCTCGGTGGGAGAGGGGCTATCACAAACAGATATGTCGACGATGAGGAATTCTGGAGATGGGCTTTCTGCAATGCACAATGCAAAATTGCAAAATTGACTTGCCGGTCTTGGATTTAATTCTCCGTCACCAGCAGCGTCTTCTGGGTTACCACTTACAGGTAAATGCCATTCGGAGAAAATCATATGAGAGTAAAATGGCAATGGCAATTGCCCATTGAGGTTCAAAATCGACCGACGTCTAGCCCTTCAAGGCTGATGCATCAAACATAATGCAGCATAGTCTTGAAGCTTGCAATAATACCACAGCCCAAGCCCGCGAGACGAGGCCATATTTTTGCCCTTTCCGTCCGTCTCTGTTTCTGTTTCTGTTTTCTTTGTTTTCGACGATTGGAGACGTCAGCTGGACGTCAGTTCCCCCTCAGTCTCCTCAATCTCCTCAGTTCCAGACCCCGTCGAGGAGGAGACATCGTGGCACCTTCTACTCGGGCCATTTCCTTTTCTCTCCTTTTTTTTCCTTTCCCCGCACGGACATGGACATGCACCGGGGGTCTGCTTCCGTCGCCGCAGCTTTTTACCAGTCGGGAACTGGACGTTCTTTTCTTGCTTCTTGGCTTACACGATGGAACGGGAGGAGGACAATGCAAACAAGGACAAAGTAGAGGAAAGGGGTGGCAAAAAAGGATAACAAAAATGACCCCATTCATGATCGTGTGGCCGAGATGCAATGCAGGGGAGCGGCTGCAGAGTTGCAAAGCTACAAAATGCAAAGGCTCGTCTCTCCGACCAGGGCCCCATAAACGCACAGTACATCCGGTGAAATTTAGACAATGGGGCTAGAAAGAAGAGAGAGAGGATCAATAAATTTATGCAGACGCCACGGGATATGGAAAGTGGGAAAAGAGGAAAAACAAAAGGAGGTGTCAACGGCAGATATCTCCATTTTATATCAGACGACGTGAGTGAGGCTCCACGTGAGCGTACAAAGCCGCGAGGCTGACAGTTGCACGGGTTTACCAACAGAGAAGTGTGATGCTGCAGTCTGCCGTTTTATGATGGGCAAGATATATTCAGTACAACCGTAGCACAGATACGACTCTATTATGGTACTCTTTAAGGGGCCAATGAAATTGGGGACATTCAACAGCATAAAATGTCGGTAAAAAAAACTACATCCAGAGCAACATGCAAACGAAAGAAAAAGTCGAAATAGTCGAGGTCATTCACCGTCGTACTCGTGTAAACAAGGTAGCAATAAAGAATTCATTATCATGAGAAGCAAAGGATTTGACCTGAACGCTCGGCTGGGTCGTACGCTGGGGTATTTTGCTGAAGGAGCCGAGATCTTTGAGTGGACTCAGTGGGCAGCTGTCTCCACCAGGGTGGTTTTTTTTTTACCCTTTTTCGGCTCCTTCCTTTTCGACCACAACCCCTGTTCACTCAACTGCCTGAGCATAGCAGGGGTCATTCTGGGTTTTCGGTATGTCTGGCGGTGGCGACGGGGTGTCGATATCCAAAAACCGCCTTCAACACAGACCGCAAAAAGTCTTCAAGGTTTCGCGAAAGAAGTCGGTCTATATTCTTGAATTTCTGAATGAATTGAGAAGATGATCCCTCGTTTCTGAGTGGTGCAATGACCGAGAAAGTTGGTTTGTATGAAATAATGTTGTTTGTAGTACAAAATGCCACACATTCAATAAATTTTCTTTTCTTCACACACGAACAGTAACAGCATGAGAATAAAACAGAGAATCAATAAGCTAACGTATATAAGTCTGTAAGCTCTCTAAAATTTGTGGAAAGAAAAGAAAAGTAAAAAGGAATGACCG
>JANSLP010000367.1:0-30827 GCA_029298735.1 Ophiostoma sp. CBS 140.51
CCAAACAAGCATCACTACTCACACGCCACATTACACTCAAACATCCAACACATCTCACTCACCATGAAGGAAGCTATTGTTGCCAAGGGTACGTCTCTCGTCTGACTCTTTTGGCATTCATATCATCTATGACCCAAGTCTCACGAAAAGACGATGCCCTCACCATACTACATCATAAAGTCTCCATATTGACGATGTTTATGGCCGGCTCGACCGGCAAACTCGAGCCGTCGATATTGCTTTGTGAGTGATATTCTGCATTGGACAATATGATATGCATCAAGGAACGTTCTAGCTCAATCTTCTCCCCCGCGCGTCATCCCCATCACCATCTCCGCCTCGCTTAAAGTCTACGATCCAGGTACGATCAAATAAGCTTCTTCTGTCTCCTGGGCGAAGACAATATTACCCGAGTCGATATGACCCCCCGCCTTCGTCTAGACCTTCTCCTCCTTTTGCGTCCATCTCAACTTCGACAATGCAAATACCCGTTGTTAAGTCCGGCATCCATATTGCATGCAGTGGGATCAGTATGGGAGAAGTGGTGAGAGGATGCAGAACGCGGATCGGCTTTGTCTTCTCATATTCACTAATGTTATTCTTCTCTTCCCTCGCTTCTTCTGTTGATTGCAATTCATCTACTGTAGATGCACCTTACTATTCTTAGTCTCAGCGTAGAGTGCACCTTACTCGGGAGGTATTTTTGGGTTGATGTTTATCGTGTCCTCGGAAGCTGAAGCGGGAAAAAGAAGAATGGGAAGAAGAGAAAAGAAGGTTGATCACTTCTCTTTCCCCGAGGAGTACCGACCGCAAACCTTCATATATGAATCGATCGTAGCCCGGTGTCCTGTTGGTCTCCAACGCCAAGATCCAAACTGGGTATTCGACAAGTGCAGTCGACATCTTCTACACTGGCCCGATCTACGTTGACTACTATTGTGACTCTACAGCCTACGTCTCTACAGCATGGCCTCTCTTAAAGCCTTGAGCCTCCTGGCCTTGGCCGTCGGCAGCATTGCCAGTCCCCTTGCCGTCGTTCCTCGCGACGACATTGACGACACGACGACAACTGACACGGCCGTTGTGACTGTGACGGCGACGGCGACTGTCACTGCCACGGCCACTGCTGTCGTTACCCCACCGTCTGTCCCCTCAGTTGACGTCGTTACTGTGACGAGCACCATTGTCCGCACCCGCTGGACAGCCACGGCTGTCGTCGAAGCGACGCTCAACTGCACGGCGTACGTGTACGCCAGTGCTGCAGCCACAGCGCCCGCTGCACCGCCCGTGGTCGTGACGACCAGCAAGGCACCTGCCCCGCCTGCTCCTCCTGTGTTGCCCTCGGCTGGCGGCAGCAAGCGCCAAGTTGCGGCTGATCCGTCAACACCGCCAGCCGTGGCACCGACTCCTGTTGCTCCCACCGCACCCGCCGTCCGCACGCGCACACGCACCGTCTACGCCGTCTCGACCCTGACAGAAGCTACACCGTACCTGCGCACCCGCTACGGCTGCAGCACAACATTGGCGTACGCCTTTACTGTGGACACGACCACCACCGTGGCGATCCCGACGACCGTGTACGCGTCGACGGCGACGGCCACGGCACAGATTACGTGCCCTGGTGTTGGCGGTTTCCCGTACAATGCCGGTGGCGGTGGTGCTGGCGGCTTTGGTGGAGGTTTCGGAGGTGGATTCGGTGGTGGCTTCGGTGGTGGTGGCTTTGGTGGTGGTGGCTTCGGCGGTGGTGGCTTTGGTGAAGGTGCTGGTGGTGCCGGTGGCCTGGCTGGCGGTCGTGGAGGTGCTCCTGGTGCTGGAGGCGCTGCTCCTGTCCCTGCTTCCGCCCCGACAGCCGCTCCCGCACCGGCACCGGCCGCTCCTCACCAGGATGCCATCAGCCTGGTTGAGGCGGCCCAAACGCTGCCCGCTCCCCAGACCGTGCTTGTGCCCGCCGACAACTCGTCGTCTGTGGCAGCCCCTGCCCCGACGCCAGCCCCTGCTGCTCCCACGACCATCACCACCACCGTTCACCTCACCAACACGGCCTACTCCGCCGAGGTCGTCAACAAGACGGATGCTTTGACGGTCACCGCCTATGCGTGCAGCCAGCTGCCGTTTGACGTGACGGCCACACGTGCCGTCACTGTGACCAAGTGGGCGTCGACAACGACCGTCACGAGTATTGTCAGCTGTGCCCAGCGGGCCGTGCCGGCAGGTCCTCCGGGAGCGCGGCCGACGGCGAGCACAATTGCTGGTCCGGCAGGTGCCCTGTACGAACGGCAGACAGACGCTGGCCCGGCGCCGGCCCCAACGTCGGCGACAGCGACAGTGACAGCAACAGCTACCGCAACGGCAGCCCCCGTCCCTCCCGTCGTGACACCCACGACCTATCACCGCACGACAACCATTGTGTCGACAGCCACCATCATTCCTACGGGCGCGTCTACCCATGTGGTGTACAATTGTGCTCCGGTGAGCGTGACGACGGTTGTGCCGGTGGCACCGACTCCCGCACCTGCACCTGCACCAGCTCCAACTCCAGCTCCGGCTCCAGCTCCAGCTCCGGCTCCGGCTCCGGCGCCAGAGTCGTCTTAAGTGATGATGGTCATCGTAGGTAAGGTGGAGGATGATGTCGTGGTGTGCTAGTCTGTGTCCGTATTTCCTTTTTGAGAGGATGTGTTGCTAGCTCAGGTAGTTGCTGTGTGTAGGAGTTGTGAGAAACAATCAAATAAAGTTTAAGATATGACCCAACCTCGGGAGAAAGAAATGGCCGACAGCCTTCCTTTTCGAAAAAACTGTGGCCATACTGAACAGTAAAGACCGAGCCGTACTGATAGCGGCCGATAGCTTAAACCCTGGCTCTCGAAAATACTTGCTGGTTGAAAAAGGCGGGTTGAGGGGATGACAACAAAGAGCGAATTTTTGGTCGAAGGATTTTCGAAATTTGTCATTCAAAGACTTTTTCCTCTTGTTTTCTCCGTGGCTGATCACTGCAACGTGGACGAGGCCAGGGACCAGCCAGCCTTGAAAGAAGAAATGGGGACACAAGAAGAAAGTGCCTGTGGCTCCCTGTTTCGCCTGTGGTCCCTGTCAGTTAGGCGCGGTTCAGTGGTTAGTAAGACAGTTCGTTGACGTCTTGTTTTGCTGGTGCTTGAGTGGTGATCTATTTTTATCGACCAGCATACCCTCCATTTTCTGTGACACTGGGGCTTGGGAGAGGCCCCACTCGGACAAACTTTACAATGGTCTGACAGGCAGTAGCAAAGACCACACAAAGGCTGGTGAAGGCTTGTAGGGCTGCGCTGAGGGAAAGAGGGAAGAAGGAAATTAAGCTTTTTGCTCCAGGCGAGCCTTTCCTTTCTGTCTCTCTCTGTCGTCTGTGATCTTCCCTTCTCTCATCTCTCGTCTCATGTCTTCCCCGTCTTTTCCCAGGCGCTTACCACCTCTTCTGCGGCTGTGTCCCAGGAATAGCACCGTTTATCTGGGTGCCTGAAATGCATGGCCTCATTCTGTCATTCTTTCGGAGCTGCTTGACTTGTTTTGACTCCATTTGTCAATTCGTGTTTATTTGTGTGTATTCACGTCTTTTGCCTTGTTTCTCATTCAGCCTTGTGTTTCTCAATCTCTGTTGCCTTCGCGCTTGTCGTCACTTGTCGTCACCACTTGTGAGACGATGCACTCCAACTTTTGTTGATTCAGCCCCTCCGGAGTGTGGCAGATTGACCACACAAAACAGTACATCCGGAAATGGTGCGGTGTAATTTGACTGCTATTCCGTTTGCGTGGCTGGTTCAACCAAAAATAAGAAAATTAAAAGAACGGCAATGATTGACATCGCCAGAACGGCCACAGGACGGCCAAACGACGACCTTACGACAAGACGGCACATCGTGACAAAGCAGTAGTTCTGACAAGGGCCAATGAAGTGACGTTGGTCTGAAGGAAGATATGCTGGTCGACCGTAAGAAAGGTAAAAAAGGCTCTGGAAAGAGAACACACAAATAGAAATGCCGGAGCCAAATATCTCGCTCCGAAATTCCAGCTTATTTTGGTCCTTCATTTTGCACAGCTGGCACAGACCATTGATGAAAAGTCAAGCTTTCCCTGACAAAATAAACGCGTGAAGTGACCCGTGCTTGTCAGACGATAGCGATTGATAGAGATGGGATGCATCTACTCGGCTCGATTGACGCCGGCGTTGCGGTAGGAGCGTGGCATTCTGTGGCAGTTGCAAAATGGAGAAAGTCGTCCACGGCCCGACGAGACGACCCAAAAGAAGAAAAAGACAAGCCAAGACCAAAAAGACAAGCACGAGGTGAGATGTGAGATGCAGATCGATGTCAGCGTAGACCAGAGTCCACGGTAGATTCGAGCATGGGCAGAACAAGAGAGAGACAGAGACTGACGGAGTCTTCGCGAGTAACTTTTCAACACCGTCCTGCCGTGTGGCTAGCCCCCAAGGAGGAAAAGACCTGCCTGTTTGGCCCCTGGACTGTGGCTTTGGGAACGTGCGTTTTCTCTTCCCCGGCGGGTTAAAGTGCAAGTTGGGTGGGCCTGGGTGCTGCTAAATTGGGCTTATTCGTCTGCCTGGCGACTTCGCGACCAAACGACAAGGGGGAGCCACTGTGCCACTCGACCCAACACCGCCGATCTTTCTTTTTTCTTTTCTTTTGACAAATGGAGACCCTGGCGTGTAAGCCATGTCCACCATGTCCATTCACTTCCAGACGGTCAACAGTTTCGACCTCGTCGGAAAACGACCAATGAGATGTTTTGTTTGCAACGAACATGGTCCATACGTCGTATGTCGACATTTTGGTGTAGATGCTCCTTGTAAGAGAGATATTGTTCTGGCACGGCTTTGCATATCTTGACAAGTCCATGTCTCTTCCCGTGTTTCCGAAAGAAAGATATAAACCTCTGTTCATATCCACGATTGTTGTTGATTTTTTTCTTCTTTTCGACATCATTACTCAACAAAATCAACAAACACTCACATCTTCACCTCTCCTCATCCATTAAGAACTCTTCTCCCCCTTCTCCCTTTCCCCTTTTCCTTCCCTTATCTTTTCTATCTCCTCATCATCTCCCTCACCATCAAAATGCCTTCCTCTTTAGCTCCTTCGTCGACGATTGCTTCGTCCTCTCCCTCCTCTACATCTTCCTCTGCCGATGCGTCTTGCACAACTGCCGTCCCCGGCAAGTATGGCTACGTTCCCGCCGACGCTTGCAACTCTCTCTACAACTTCAACCCTGCTTTCGCGCCCGCCGTCGCCACCGCCGTCCTTTTTGGTCTCCTGACGCTCACCCACATTGTCCAGGCCGTCTTGTACAAGAAGCGCTATGCCTGGGTTATCATCATGGCTGGCATCTGGGAGACGGTTGCCTTTGTGCTGCACGCACTCGGCGCTCACGACCAGCAGAACTCGGGCTACGCCACCGCCTACACCATTCTGTTCCTGTTGGCTCCCCTCTGGATCAACGGCTTTGTCTACATGACGTTTGCCCGCACCGTTTATTGTTATGAGCCCAACCACACCGTCTGGAAGGTCAAGGCTGTCGGCATGAGCAAGTACTTTGTCTGGGCCGACGTCGCCACCTTTATTGTCCAGGCCATTGGCGGCGTCATGGCCGTCCCCACTGCTTCGGCCAACGTCGTCAAGACTGGTATCGACATTTACATGGCCGGTCTCGGCTGCCAGGAGTTTTTCATTCTCATCTTCATTGGCCTCATGATTGTCTTCCACCGCGACTGTCTCCGCCTCGAGCGTGAGGGTGCCCTGGAGCGCCACCCCAGCATCCTCCGCGGCTGGCGCGGCATGCTCTACACTCTTTACGTCGTCCTCTTTTTGATTTCGTTCCGTCTCTTTTACCGCATCGCCGAGTTTGGCGGCGGCGTCAAGCCCTCCAACCCGGTGCCCTTCCACGAGGTCTACGGTTACCTGCTGGACGCCCTCCCCATGGGCGCCTGCCTGCTTTTCTTGGCCCTCATGCACCCCGGTCGTCTCCTCCGTGGGCCCTACTCCGACCTCCCCCACATCCCCCGCAAGGAGCGCAAGGCCGCCAAGCAGGCCGCCAAGCAGGCCAAGAAGGGCGAAAAGGCCCAGCGCAAGGTCGACAAGCAGCAGCTCGGCACCGGAAAGGGCCACATCGAGATGCAGCAGATACTGCCCAGCGGCGACAACAGCAGCGCCGAGTACAACCCTGTCAGCAACACCGAGTACAACAACACTGCTTACAACCCGCATGGCAACACTGCCTACGACCCGCTCCGCTCTTACGCTTAAGCAACACAACAACATCAATAATGACAACAATGGTGGTGATGGTGATAGTGTTGGAAGTGGTGGAGTGGTGGAGATGTTTGGTGTTTGCATAGACAGCCCTACATATGTTTGATTTATTTACATGGGGTTGGATGGCGTTTCTTTTCTTCTTTTAGACATTGGCTGGCGTTCATATTGATTTCATCTTTGTTGGCGTTCAGGACAATGGGCTTTCATATTTATACAATTCAATTAAATATACTTGAAACTTACTCTCACTCCACTTTGATTCGTTTAAATATGAGTCTAAAATTGATTGATTTGAACTTCCACATAGAGTGGTGATGATCTGTTCTAATAACACGCTCCTATCCATACTCCATGATAATGCTCAACAACAAGAAAGACAGGACTAACAATGGGCGCAAGTGGGCACATAGCCTAGTTGGCTGGAATGAGAACACCGCGGTAAATCATCTTGCCGTCCTCCAGCTTGCCAATCGCCTCCGAAATACCCGCCTCCGTCATCGGGAACGTCTCCGTAATGGGCTTCACACCCTGCAGAGCTGCAAACTGGAGCATCTCGCGGTGCACAGAGCGGTCGGCCACCAGCGAGCCCTGGATCGTGATGCCCATGGCAATGAGCGGCAGGTAGGGGATAACGAGGTCCGTGTGCGACACTGACAGCGGGTAAATCTGCGACCGCATGCTCATCATTGGCAGCAGCGAGTCCCACTTGGGCTGCACAGACGACGTCACCAAAAGACGGTCAATGGTCCAGCCCTCGCCGTCGTCGCCCAGCGTCTGGCCCTCGTTGGTCGCCACAAACTTGTGCGCACCCAGCTGCAGCGCCTGCTCGCGCTTGGCGCTCGAACCGCTCAGCACAACAACGCGGCAGCCCATCTTGGCCGCAAACTGAATGGCCAGGTGGCCGAGACCGCCGACGCCCAGCACACCGACAGTGACGCCAGGCTTCTCCAGGCCCTGGAGAGCAGCATAGACGGTAGCGCCGCCGCACTGCAGGGGGGCGGCAGCCTCGTCGCTCAAGTTGTCGGGCAGCTTGTGCAAAAAGGCCTCGCGCCAGACGGCGCCCGAGGCAAAGCTGCCCTGGTCAAAGTTGTGGTAGCCGTACAGGTTACGGCCGGCACAGTAGGTCTCGTGGCCTGTCAGGCACTGCTGGCAGGCGCCGCAGGCATCGGTCTGGTAGCCCCAGCCGACACGGTCGCCCTTGGCCAAGTTCTTAACCTCGGGGCCGACGGCCTCGACGACACCGGAGCCCTCGTGGCCCAGGACCATGTCCTGCTCTTTCTGTCGAGGTGTTAGTGGGGATGGACTAAAAAATTAAGGAGATTTCCATAGGAGATAGGTGATTAGATATGGAAGTAGGAGGTAGACATACGTAGTGGAGATCTGTGCGTTGTTAGTAAAAAGTCCATAATCCACTTGCATCAAAATTTCTCAAAGTTTGATATCAAATTTGTTGCAGACAAAAACAGCGGACAAATATCACTCACCAGTGCCGCACAGGCCAGACACCGTGACGCGCAGAAGCACCTGGTCGCCCTTGAGCTCGTCCGGCTTGGTCGTGGTGCTCTTCTTGACGCCCTCCTTGGAGCCCTTGAAAACGGTGAACGAAGGCATGGTGATGTTTGTGGGGTGGATGTGTTTCTCAGTAAAGAAGAAAATAATTTAAAATATTAGAGATGTGTCTGAGAGTGTGATTGATTGTTGTTTGGATGTTTGGATATTGATGTTGATGTCGATATCTAATTCTACTTCATCAAGAGGCAGGCTCGACGAGGTCTTTTATATCTATCTCGAGCTTGCAAGATCTCCCTTTCTTCTACATCGGGAAAATTAAAGCATAATGATGAAATCGATTATAGATCCAAAAAGACACCGAGAAACGGCCTCTGTGCCTCGGCGACCCATTTCTTGCAAAGCTTGAACGCGCATTGATGATTTTTTCTTTGATTTTTCTTCGACTTTTTCCATCTTGATCCATGTTGTTCTCGGAGTTGCGCCTGTTTCTGAGTCTGTGGCGCCCTACAAGTGGATCTCCGCTCTTGAAGCGCTGTAGATCAGTGGTCGATTTTGCTAGCTCGCCGCTGGTTGGAGCAAAAAGAACGGAGTTTAGACAGGATTACGAGCAAATTGGCTGGAACGACTCCGAATGTGATAAAAGTGGAACCCTCCGAAAGAGGATTCGGAAGACTCCGTATAGAGGGAAGGAGCCAGCTGGAGTTACTCCGTCAATAGATCCTTCAAAAGTGCCCAAGCTAAGACGGCACAGACCAACCAAGGGGACACCATCCAACAGCCTATTAAAATGGGTCTCGGAGATCTCCTTCGACAAGATGACCAAGCTTTTTGAGATGACCAATTTTTGGAAGACAAATCACCTGCCCGTCGGAGGAACTCCAGTCCGCTCGTACTCCGGAGTTGAAAACGCAGAGTTTCGATCGTTGGGAATAACTCCAACCCGTAAGGATTCTGCTGCAATACCACGCTTTGAGCTCTTTGCGGCATAACAAGGATGGCAGAGCGTACCCGGAGACACTCCGAGCTTTCCTGAAGGAGCAGTCCGTCCGTTTGACAGGTACAAAGGCACGCTCACGGGAGTAAGAGACCATCACGTGATTGTAAACAACAGTGACTGATTGGTCATCCTTGTTTTGGAACAAGGCTTCACGTACCCCACCCGCCTGCAATTCACAGCGCGTGTGCCTGGCTTCTAACCTTGAACTCAACCCAAGAGGCTGCCAGCGCAGCACGACGGCCAGAATCGCCGAGCGCCCAGCCCCCCTTTCATTTCGGGCCCTTCATTTCCTCTATAGACGTGACCATGGACCCATCCTCACCTTCTTCTTCTTCTCACCACCCACTTGGTCCGTCTGGGGCATCCGTCACTTCCCCTTCGGAGGCATCTGGTTCACAGCCTCCGCCCGCCAAACGGGCCAAACGGCGCCAAGTATCGCGGGCTTGTGACTACTGCCGCCAACACCGCATCAAGTGCGACACCAGCGTGCCGTGCACCAACTGCAAGACCCGTGGCGCTCACTGCAGCAATAAGGATGTTCTGTCGGCCACGTCTCTGCCGGATGCGCATCGCCAGATTGAGTGTCTTCGGCGACAAGTTGCCCAGCTCGAGCAGGAGCTGAATGCAACAAGGCTGGCTGCCAATCGTCAGCATGTAGGGACTAATGGTTCCTCCGCCTCCGCTGCCGGACCGGTGTCTGAGCCGTCACCCTACTCGGAAGGTCCGGAGTCTTCCGTCGCAACACCAACCGGGACAGCCCTCCTGTCTTTAGGGGCGCCGCCACCACCTTCAAATATCACATCCATTACTTCCATCACATCTGCTCCCTCGGTACAACCTCCACCACCTCCACCACCTCCACAACAACCACATCCACCAGCCATTGCACAATGGGATGTCGCCGAGACAGACACCGGCACCGGCATTGCCCACGCTTTCTGGGGCGGCGTCCATGTCAGCACGGCCCGGTCACCACAAAAGACGTGGTATGGCCCGTCATCGCTCTTTTACTTCATCAGTCGTCTGGCCACGTTTCTCGACGACTCGTTGCAGTTCCAGCAGCCCGACTGGAGCGAGAACAACACTGGCAACCGAAGTAACAAGGAGAGCATTGACAACATGCTGGACGTTAATGCGGCGGGCATTTTAGTTGATGGACAGACATCAGCCTCCTCCACAACAATGTCACGGAACAGACCAGCACATGCCCAGAAGCAGGCACAAGCCCACGTTCACGGCAGCACATCAAGGCCCAGTGTCAGCATCCAAGACCCGCTGGCTGGTGCTCGCTTCCTCACTCTCACCCAAGAAGAGTATTTCCTCGACCTCTACTGGCAGTCCTACCACACGGCACTCTTCCCCATCCTCGACGAGTCCGACTTCCGGCAGCACTATCGGTCGCTGTGGGGCAAGTCCGGCCAGGAGCGTGCGCCCTCGGCCCTTGTGGACATTGTCATGGCACTGTGTCTGCAGTTTAGCGTGTCGACCATGGCACCAGGCATGCGTCAGAAGCTGATTGTGGACAATGACGACACCACCATTGCCGGCCGCTGGTACTACCGCCGCTGCCAGGCCCTGCTTGAGTATGAGCTGGAAAGTCCGTCGCTTTCGACGCTGCAGTGCCACATCCTGTGCGGTGTCTACCTGTGCAATGGTACCTTCCAGAACATGAGCGACAGTGCCTGTTCTCTGGCTGTGCGGGCAGGGTGTATGCTGGGCCTGCATCTCGCACCACCGGCGGACATGCCACTTAAACGGCGTGAGCTGCGCAAACGCATCTGGTGGGCGCTGTATGTGCTGGACAGCAAGATTGGCATGAAGCTGGGCCGGCCGTTCCTGCTGCATCTGGCCGGAGCCACGACACCGCCACCGCTCGATGATAGCGTCGCCGTTGCTTCTCTGTCCGGGTCGCCCTTTGCACCGCTCGGCGACGACCGCAGCTGGCTCACCTTCCACCTGTATCATAGCGCGCTCTTCCAGGTGGCCCGTCGTGCACACAATGCCTTTTACAGCGGCACCCAGATACCCATCCCGTTGTGTCCGGACCATACACTTTGGGACCACCCAGAGTCGCTCGAGGTGCACGCCCGACTGGCCCTGACGCACGGTGAGGCTTTCACACAGTGGGCCAGAAACGTGCATCCAGCACTGACAACAGCCCGCGTTGGTGCCGGTGCCGGTGGTGACGGCCGACCCTTTGCCACAGATGGGTCGCCCCTCGACATTGAGCCCTTTGCGCCGCTCTGGGTCCAGCGTCAACGACTCCTCCTAGAACTGATGTACCATAACCTGGTCATCAACCTGTACCGGCCCCTCATCAGCTTTGAGCCCTCGGCCTTTTCCATCCAGCCCGCCCGTCAGTGCGCCGCCACCTGCGCCCACCACGCCATCACCCTCACCCAGATTGTCCACCAGGTCCTGTCATCCACCAACATTCTGGCCGGTTGGCACGAGGTCTTTCAGTGGCAGTGGAACGCCGCCATGACTTTGGTGGGGTTCCTTCTGGCCACCCAGGCCCAGACCCAGGGCAACCATCGTTCGCGGGACGCCTGCGAGGTCTACATTGTGCGCGAGTCGCGGTCCGCCGTCGCCCTCTCCATTACCGTCTTTGACATGTTTGGCCAGAACTTCGCCGTCGCCAGCAGCGCCGCCAGTGTCATTCGCACGCTCTGCAGCAAGGTCGACTACATTATGAACCAGGGCAGTCTGGCGCGGCGGCAGCAAGCGGAGGCACAGACGCGGGCGGAAACTGAAGCCCAGATACAGGCTCCGGATCTTGTGCAGGCTCCCCCAGGTGTCCAGACAAACGGGACCAACGGGATTAACATGCCGCCGGCCAACGGTAATGGTACCCTGGATTCAGATATGATTATGGGCGCGGATAAGCACCTCGACCTATCGTACTCTGGACTGGACGCATCTGCCCTCCAGGATACCATGCTCATGGCCTTTGATGTTGATCAATGGCTAGACTTGAACGCTTTGTGGCCCGACTCCGATGGCGTTTTGTTTTCAATGTAAGAAGTTTATGAAATGGGACAAAAATTGCAATGTTACGGTACGGCATGATGATTTTACTAGCATACCGGCGTTTGTTTTTCACTCATGATAGTCACGATCGTTACTCCGGGAAAAGAATCATATTTATATTTATCAAACATGAACCACAAAGCACCAAGCACCGAGTAGCATGATGACATCAAACACCAAACACCATAACATCAGTACATTGTCTCACGAACGCTACATGAGGTTTCAAGGGATACAAAAGGATGATGAGGTCTGACCGAATCATATTGTTGCATATATGTATATATTATCAAGAAGTCGGACGAGTTCTCCACTGACCAGACTTTGAAATTAAGTTATCGCGGTGACATATATTAGCGAATGAAGCCGGAGATCAACCGAATCACACAACGCAACAAATATATTTGTTTGTTTTTCTCTGCTTACCTTTCGTAGCGTTCGGAGATACCCTTTATTTTATTTTATAAAGGATTGGAAAGAAGGCACGACGTTGAAAATTTTCAGTTTATCGAGAAGGAATGAAGAATGGAGCTGTCCGAAAAAATAACTGAACATTGAGCCAGGTCTACATGGTCAACAAACGTGATAGATAGCTGAGGTAATCTCAAAAATCGCACGAAAGGCATTTTAGTTTGCGATCGGAAGCAGAATATACGTGGGTTTGAAAAACCATATACATTTGGCACTTGTTAAGTTCTACTGCAATGCTCTCGAGCCTGTTTTACTCGAGAAAACCCTTTAGTTCGCGCTGCAGCGCGACAGCATCGTCAATGAGATTCTCAACCGCCGCCGCCGTCTCGGCGGCCGACTGTTCACCGATAAAAAAGAAGTGGTTCCCATTCATTGGCCTTGACAGCCGTTCCGGTGCGTTGTGGACAAGGTCCATCACCTTCTGCCAGCGTGATGCTGCCGCCTCGGACTCTCGCAACTTGGCCAATCCGCCGAGTTCGGCAATAAGGGCCTCTAGTTTGTAGGTCAACAGAAAACCCCAGGTGGCACGGTCGGCCAGCGCGTGGCTAGGGTCCAAGATGCTGCGCGGGTACAGTGCCGTGGGCAGCGGGTAGGCGCCGACGTCGAGCACGCGCGTATCGTCCTCGTGGCGGATCTCATCGGCGACGTAAAGGCGCGTATCCGCGTCGTAGCGCAAGCCCAGACCGATCAGACCAATGGGCGTAGCACCAGCGTACTCGCGGCGGTAAATGTCGGAGGGGATGCTGTCGCGGTTACCGTTTCGTGAGGCCATCTCTTTGAGCTGCCCCCAAAAGGCGTCGACGTGCATGGGCACGGAAAAATAGCCGGCCGGACTACAGACCATGCCCGGTGGCAGCGGGCGAATGCTCGACAGGCCCGGCGTGGCGGCAAAACTAATGTACTGGAGGACATCGAGGCCAAGGCGGCGGACTTCCATGGCATAGGGCACGACCATGCGGCCGCCCATGCTCCAGGAGATGAGCACAACGGCGTTTTTAAGTTCACTGTGGGCCTCGACGACACGGCGGGTGGTCTCGGCGGCCTGGCGGCCCCAGTCCGGAACACGGAAGTGGGCACAGGCGGCGTCGAGGGGCATGACGGGCGGATTGGACTCGGTCGGGTAGGAAAGCGACAGAACACCGAAGCCGCGCTGGTTCAGATGGTGCGCCAAGAAGTCCTGCGGCGCGGCACCGGCATGGCCGCCGTAGAAGACACGGGCGAGGTGCAGACCGCCGGTGACGCAGACGATGAGCGGTTTCGGAGTCGCGTCTGGTGTCTGTGTTGTTGTTGCCGGTGCATAGTGGTAGATGGTGGGAAAGCCCGCGATGGTCTCGAGAACCTCACCCGGGTAAAGCCCGGGGGCGGAGGCCGAGGCTGAGGCCATGATTTCGGCGGCGGGGGGAAACAAACGGATCTGAACAGCCGCGATGGTCACTCACGATCTTTCACAATCACCCAGAGTTGACATAACCCTGTTCTCATGACTAGTCGAGCCAATCCATCTGGCAGTCCAAAAGTACCCCGGATGGGGTAAGGGTTTCGTGTTTTCGTCTACGGAGAAATGCCGTAATACAAATGGCAACACAGGTGCGACAGAAAGCGTGTCGTGGCCGTGTTATTCGCGGGTCGTAAGCTGTCATTAGCACGTTGAAAATTTCACGCTCGTGCGGTTTCCCCGCAAGAAACTGGGGAAATCTTAAGGATCGCCAGGTGTTTTTGCCGGCTATGGACAACCGTCTCTCAAAAATGGTAGACCCGCAAAGCTTTTTTTTTACTTTGCAGGGTTTGGTGTCGTCGTAGGATTCATGAAAAGAAAAAAGAAAGAATGAGTCGACGCGAGGCGAGGCACATTACCCCGTAAATTCATGGGTCATGGTTTGTTGGCCCGCCCGTCAGAGTTTTTTTCTTGAGCTCTTTCCCTTTTTCTCTCCTTCCCAGCCGTCTGACTCTTTATCGCCACGAGGGAACTGCACTCGATTGTTCTTTCCACTTTTCTTTTCCAGTCTTTTTCTTCCTTCTTCCCAACGCACCTTCCCTTCTGGGCAATTAACTTCCTTTCCCGACAACACACTTCCTCTCCACGCCGGACTCACTCCGGCAGACCTCATTTACAATGGGCTTCTTCCGGCCCGAGGGCGAAAACCTCCAGCGCATGATCGCCGTGCTGGGTGCCGTGGCCTTTCTCGTCCAAGGTTACAACCAGTCGGTGATGGGCGGCTTCACGACCTTGCCCAGCTTCCTCGAGGCCATCCCGGCCGTCGACACTGTCAACACGACCGGTATCCAAAAGGCCCACAATGCTACTATTTTGGGCCTTGTCGTCGCCATCTTTGAGGTCGGCTCTGCTCTTGGCGCGCTGTCCTGTCTCGCCATCGGCGACCGTCTTGGTCGGCCCCGGACCATGATCCTGGCCGGTTGCGTGGCCGCCGTGGGTGTTGTGATTATGGCCTCGGCCTACTCGCTGGCGCAGCTGCTGGTCGGCCGGACCGTCACTGGTTTTGGTATTGGTCTCTACACCGGCACGATCCCCATGTACGTCAGTGAGACGGCCAGTGCCAAGCACCGTGGCCAGCTTGTGTTGATTGAGGGTGTCTTTGCCCTCAGCGGCCTGGCCCTCGCCTCTTGGGTCAACTTTGGCATGTTTTACACCCATGGCCCCGTCTCCTGGCGCCTGCCCATTGCTTTGTCCCTTGTCGCCCTCTTTGTGCTGCTCGCCATCACGCCGCTGTTGCCCGAGTCGCCGCGCTTCTTGGTCAAGAAGGAGCGCCTCGAGGAGGCCACGGCCATCCTGGCCCGCCTTGCCGGCGCACCCCTCGACGACCCTACCGTTGCCCACGAGATTGCCGTCATCCACTCGGCCGTCCGCCGCGAGCTCGACTCCGCCGCCAATTCGGGCAACCCTTTCACGACGGGCCGCACCCGCCACCTGCACCGCCTGCTTCTGTCGACGGCGGCCATGATGTTTGCCCAGCTGACCGGTATCAATGTTATTGCTTTCTACTCGGTCAGCATCTTTGAGGAGACGCTCGGCTACTCGGGTAGCGACGCACGCATCTTTGCTGCCTGTCTGCAAATCGCCCTCGCCCTCGGTGGTTTGACTGCCATTTTCGTTGTCGACCGCGTCGGCCGTCGCCGGCTCATGATCTTTTCGACGGCCGCCATCGGTCTGGCCCAGTTTTGTGTCGCTGGTCTGTCTTCGGACCTTACCAACCTCGCCGCCGGCCGCGCCGCCATCTTCTTTTATTTCTTTGCCATGTACACCATGCCCATTGGCATGTTCATCATTCCCTTCTTGTATGCCGCCGAAATCGCCCCGCTGGGTATCCGCCACAAGGTCACCGCCATGAGCGCCGCCACCTCTTGGCTCTTCAACTTTATGGTCGCCGAGGTCACCCCTGTGGCTTTCGCCAGCATCGGCTGGAAGTACAACTTTGTTTACGGCTCCTGCTCCGCCGTCGCCGTCGCCATCCTCTACCTCTTTTACCCCGAAACTCGCGGCCGCTCGCTCGAGGAGATTGACGAGATCTTTAGGCGCTCCAACTCGCTTTTGGATCCCGTCCGCATCGCCAAGGAACTGCCCGTCGGTCTGGACATGCTAGATATGATTGAGGCGGACGCAAAGAACAAGAACGCGGATGTGTAAATGACACACACCGGGCATTGTCCGCAGAAATCCGTATAGTGGCCAGAACCAAGACACAGAGCGTGGAAATAGCTCGCCGTAAAGTCGGCGGCGCTACATCCCGTATTTACAAATACATTACTTCTTCTTTCTATCGCTTTCTGTGTCCTGTGATTGTGCCATTGTGTTTGCGCGGAACCAGACAGCCGGGCCAAATGTAGTGACGTATTCTCGGTGATATCTCCTTGGCGTCATCCACGCAATACTCCGTCCTGAAGAGTTGTTAATCGGAGTTGTTCAATAACAAATGCTGTCAGGGAGCTATCCGATATAAGTGGACCTTGACCAATTGGAGCATGGCCATGTCCAAATATATATCTGCCGGAGTTAAGTTTTGGTGTGAGACCCCCCCTTTCCCTTCCCGGAGTCACTCCGGTTCACTCCGCGTCTGTCAGCAGGGCTCGGTCGAGTTCGGAGTTCTTATTGTTTCGCTTTCATAATGTAACACTGGACTCACTCCGTGCTGCATCTCATGAAGTTGTATCATGACAATGATGATCCTTTTCTGGGGGACTCCGGGGAGAATGAATGTATGTCGAGAGAAAAGTCTATAAAGGAGACCCATCCTCCCCAGATTGTTCCGATTTGTTTTTTCTCATCTCATCATCACAACACTCATCAACACTTCACTCAACACTTCAATCAACACTCAACACTCTCATCTCATCAGACTTACATTCACAACTTCCACTTACAACCACTTCTCTACTTCAATCAACCCACACTTTCCCCTCAACTCGCTCAACTCGCTCAACTCACTCCCACAGTACCAACAACTCCTCATTCACAATCACTTTTTATCAATTTAATCAATAACCTACCACATCAATAAAAATGTCTGCCTCTACTACTACTCTTCCCCGCCGCGCCCTCATCGCCGTCACTTCGGCTCAGGCCTCGCTCTTCAACGGCAAGGAGACCACTGGAGTCTTTATCAGCGAGGCACTCCATCCTTTCAATGTTCTGACGGCCGCCGGCTTCGAGGTCGATCTCGCCTCGGAGACGGGCACTTACACTCCGGACTGGCTTTCGCAGCAGCCCGACTTTTTGGCCGGTGACGACCTCAAGGCCTGGGAGGACAAGACCAGCGCCTTCCGCCAAAAGATTGACAACATGCCCAAGGCGGCCGACCTCGATGCCAGCCGCTACGGCCTCTTTTATGCTTCGGCAGGCCATGCTGCCTTGATCGACTACCCCACCGCATCGGGCCTGCAGGCCGTCGCCACCCAAGTGTGGGCCAATGGTGGTGTCGTCGCGTCCGTCTGTCACGGTCCGGCCATCTTTGCCAACATCATTGATACAGCCACCGGTGCGCCCCTGATCCAGGGCAAGACCATTACAGGCTTCACGAGCGAGGCCGAGGACGTCATGGGCCTAACGGCGGAGCTCAAGGCATGGGGCCAGCCTCTGGTCGAGGAGCTGGCTGAGACGCTGGGCGCTACCTACAAGCGCTCGGCCGGTGTCTGGGACGACTTCCATGTGGTTGACGGCCGCCTAGTGACGGGCCAGAACCCGGCGAGTGCCTCGTCGACGGCGCGCGCGGCTGTCGAGGTGTTTAACAAGCTGTAAAGCTTGAGTTGTTTGATATTTTATTTGATTCCATTCGAGTCGTCGCATCGTCATTAGATTTGTTTGTCTTTTTCTCTTCTTTCTGTAGTCACATTTCATAGTTCTCAGGCCTGCTCACTGAGCGTTTAATATCTGTATTTTGTCCGAATTTATTTGTTCTCGTTAATTCCTTTAGTTTCATGACTTAAGTTTATCTTTCTCCATAATAGATCCTTGACGTTTTTAACTTCTACTTTGCACTCTGATTGCGACGCCGCCCAATTGCCATCTAATTATTTCGCACAATGTGTCCCAAAGAAGTGGAAATGGCTCCGCAATCCTTTTATCCTTTTATCAGCTTCGACCGCCCGAAACTCCGGCAGGATCAAAAGGATGTGACGTCGCGCCCTCCTTTCCCTCTTTTCTCTACTTTGCTGGCCTTGTTAGCCAAAGTTTAGCTGTCAGCGCCCTGTGAGATCTCCTATCAACCCCGGTCATCTCACATGTGGAGCTTCCATCGCGGTCAGCCTTAAAAGGAGGTCGCTGTCTCGTCCGTTTCTCCCAGGAAGATCGTCTTCTTAACAGCATTTTCACTTTTTTTCCTCTTCAGCAGCATCGGGATGGCCTTCTTCACGATCGAGACGGCCCTCAAACTGGGCGGTCTGTTTGTCCTCTACCTCGTCGGCCTCGGCGTCTATCGCCTCTTTTTCCATCCACTCCGCCACGTCCCCGGTCCCCGGCTCGCGGCTCTGACGTCGTGGTACGCCACCTACTACGATGTCTATCTGGGTGGACAGTACCTCTGGAAAATTCAGGAGTTGCACGACCAGTATGGCCCCGTCTTGCGTATCATGCCCGACGTCGTCCACGTCAACGACCCGCAGTTTACCGATAAACTGTACACACAGTCGCCCAAGACCCGCCGCGAACGTGCGCCCACGGTGCTGGCCATGTTTGCCAAGCACTACTCGATGCTGCCTACAAAGGATCACGACCTGCACCGGCGGCGGCGGGCGGTGTTGAGCCGGTTTTTCTCACACCAAAACGTGCGGCGACTGGTACCCGTGCTCAACGAGCGGCTGGCCGCCTTCTTGGGTCGACTTGAAAAGTGTGCAGACACTGGCGAGCCCATCCGCCTGAACCCTTACTTCCAGGCCGCGACCAAGGACGTGATCCAGTCGTATGCCTTTGGTGGTGGTCAAATGTGTCTGGAAATGGACGACCTGAATGAGCCCTTTTTTGCCGTGCTCGACTCCGGCCGGCTCACCCACATTAGTGTGCACTTCAACTGGTTCACGTCCAACATGGCCAGTCTGCCGCCCAAGGTGCTGACCGTCCTGCAGCCGTCGATCCTGGCCATGATTGACTTCGTCAATGGTCTGACAGACACCATTGACGCCATTCGGCAAAATCACCAAAGCGGTTCAAAGGATGCTGCGACAGAAAGAAGCAGTATCTTCCGTGAAGTTCTCGACAGCGACATTGACGAGTCTGACAAGCGCACCGAGCGTCTCGTCGACGAGGCCATGGTGCTCGCTATTGCCGGTGCCGACACCACTGCACTAGCCCTCGTGGCCCTCAGCTACCACGTGCTCAGCAACCCAGACATCTTCCGTCGTCTGCGTGCCGAGCTCGACTCGGCCATGCCCGACCCGACGTTGCCGCCAGATCCAGTCAAACTCGACGGTCTGGCCTTCCTCAACGCCCTCATTGAAGAGACCATCCGCATGTACCCCAGTGCTACGCATCGTCAAGATCGTGTAGCCCCGGATGACGATCTTGTGTATACATATGACGACGGTTCTTCCATTGTCCTGCCGCGGGGCTCGTCCATTGGCATGACTGCACCCCTCCTGAACCGCTCGCCGAAACTGTACACCGACCCCAACACGTTCGACCCTGACCGGTTCTTGGAAGACCCAAACCTCGCTCGCCGCAGTATGACCTTTTCGCGCGGTGCTCGTCAGTGCATCGGCATCAACCTGGCCTACCAAGAACTGCAAACGTTTACGGCGGGCCTGTTCCGCAAATATGCGCCGTATGACCCGTCCCTGAGAAAACAAAAGGGACCGACGCTAGAGCTGTACGAGACGACCATTGCCGACATTGAGCTGCATGCCGACTACGTGACAGCGCATGCCTACCCCGGAAGCAAGGGTCTGCGTGTCCGCATTCGGGAGGAGTGATGTGGTGGTGATGTGGTGGTGACGTGGTCGGCGAATGACGGCATTTTCTACGGGGAATGGCTCAAGACAGGGCGTCGCCGATGTTCGTCTCAAAACGATGGAAGGGCCGGATCACGCCGTTTGGGTAACACAGACCATGACCTCAGAGGAGCAGCGTCTGGAACTCAAGAAGGTTAGTCTGGAAGGTCTGGCTTGGTTGCTGGGCAAGAACTTTGATGGCAATGCAGATGTTGTCTATTAATTCTGGTTGTATATAATTAGGTAGGAGAAGTAAAAAGTATTAGGTGCTGGCTATTCATAGAGACATGAGATTATTGTAGGTTGCTCCCAGATGTCAAGAGTGAGAGTGAGAACAAGTCGTAATGATGGTACATATTAGGTTGTTGTGCAAAGATCTCCTTTGCTTTTTATCTCCCCCCTCTTCGTCTTCACCTACTTCTGCAGAGTCTTGGCCGTCGTACCAATCTTGTCCAGATCGTCCGCCATCGACACACTGCTGCGATACTTGACCCACGCGCTCTCATCCACGCCCTTGTGCTCCAGGTTCCAGTCGAGCAGCTCTTGCACAATACCATCGAGCGTCGTCATCAGGCCCCGGTAGCCCAGTCCACCCTCCTTGACCGACTTGCTCGCCGGGTCATTGGTCGCGTACAAATGCGTCACAATAGAAAACAGTGCAGGCTGCAGGTGCTTGATGTCACCCTTGAGGGTAGGCAGAATGTTTTTGAGGAAGGGGAACCGAGACGGCAAGTTGATGTATGCCTCGACAATGTACGCCATAATCAGCATCTGCACCGGGATAAGGGCCACCGTGCGGAAAGGCGTCACACTAAGTTTCTCAATGGCGAACCACAAATCGCTAAACTGGATCGGGCCGTTGGGGTCGGTGACGGAAAAGGGGCGGCCGGCCTGCGGCATGGTCGACGAGCGGGGGTCCGCCAGAATGGCTTCGAAGTGCAGGTGCGCGACGGAACAGTTCATGCCGTGCAAAAATGAGTTTATGATATTATAGGACCACGACGGCAGAACCGCGCTGTTCAGCGGTTGGCCCACCGTGTTGTCGGTCGGATGACCGTAGATGCCGTTGGCCGGCCGAATCGTGCCTGTACGCAGATTCTCGCAGTTGGCGTCGCAGATGATGCGCTCAGCTGAAGCTTTGGACGCAGCGTAGGCCGAGAAGAATTGGTTAAAGGGACGCAGGGGCCGGAAGAAATCGTCCTCGTTGAGCTGCTGCACAAAGTTCTTGGGCCAGCCCGTGAGCAGGCGCCACGGTGCCACAAAGTATTCGACAAAACGGATGGTAATCGATGCCGAGGCTGTGGACACAAGAACGTCGGCGCCGGCGCGGCGAGCTGCAGCCAGCACATTTTTGGTGCCTTCGATATTTATGCGTTCCAAAAAGCGGTATGCGGACTGTGTGCGGTCGGAAGGCACAATGACGGCGGCGGTGTGGAAGACAGTCAGTGGCAACTTGGCCACGGACTTGGGCCAGGGCTTGTTAAACGCGGCATCAGTCGAGGCAGGCGAAGAGATGTCGGTATGAATGACCTCGACGTCGCGAGCTGGGCCGTCGAGCATGTCTCGGCGATGCATCTCCTGGAAGTCGACGATGCGAATGCTCTCGGGGGACTGGCCGCGGGCGAGCAGCTGTAAGACGAGGTATCCACCAACGAGGCCTACTTTTGTCAGCAAATGTTCAATTTCGTGCAATATCGAAAGATCAGTGAACAATGAGGCCTTGTCCATCATTTCACGGCGTTGTTGTGAGATCAGATGAGAACATACCGCAGCCGCCAGTGACAATGTAGCGGCGGTCCAGCTTTGGTGGCAGACCGGCCTTTGTTGTCTCAACGTTGATGGGGTCCTTTTCCAGACGGGCGTAGGTTTCCTTCAACATCTTTTCTGTCCATGTCGCCTGCTTCAATTTCAGGACATCTTCTGGGACGCTGCGCATGCGTCGATTGACGAGGGCGAGGTAGAGGACAAGTGCTGTGATGAGGATCGTAGCACCGCCGAGTAGCGGGCTTTGCGCCAGAGCACGCACAAGGGCGTTCATGGCTGCGGAAACGCCGGAAAGAGGCTGTAGAGGAGGCCAAAAAGCGAGATTTTGGAGAAGAAGTAGGTCGAGGGTGTCGATGAGGAGGAAGATGGGTGAGGAGCTGAAAAACGATAAGAAGACGAAAAGAAAACGAAAGAAAAGCTTCGCGGAAGGTCCAGAGAAGAGATCGTCTTTAAGTATGCTGTGAATCCAATTGCTCGAGGTAGCGGACGTCAAAGGTGTTTTTAAAAGGCCGGCGGTCCAATGTAGGGTAGCGGAAGGACGGCAACGGAGAAAAAGAGTGAACAAAAAAGAGTGAGAGAAGAAGGAGATGAAGAGACATGCAGCCGACTTCAAACCATAAAAGCACAACAGTGAGACAACCCAGCTTGCCTGGCCAGGGGATGTCGAAAAGGAAAGAGGGGGTCGCGTGGGTGTGTTCTGTCAAGGTTTTTGGGACAACATTCGAGTACTTGCTGGGACGGGAAGGAAGCAATCCGAGCAAGAGCAACCCTCCCACCGCGCCGGGGAGCGGGGGAAAATGCAAAAGCAGGGCAAGAGCGACCCTTGGTTCCTGCTGAATTGGTGCATTTCTAAGATAAATTGCCTGTTTGGGAAAAGCTCCAGGTCCGGCGCTGGATGTGGTGTGTTGCGCGAGGCAAGAGCGATCCAGCAGCAACCTGGACAGTGAGAAAAGCTCCAGACACGTCGTAGACTCCAGCGGACTCGGCCCAACCATGGAAACGCCGTCTTGGAGGATGGCCACGTTTTGATGTTTCTTCTACGGACGTCGTCAATTAGTACAAGGCTGGACCGTTTAAGAGTAGACGTGCATCGTCGTACTGCATGGCCTGGGATGGAATCCACTCTCATGCAATGTTGAATCTTTTGCTGTGCGCCCTCTCCTAGGCTGTCTCGGGTCACATTGTGGGCATCCAAGAGGAAGGAGCGATCTGGTGCAGCCATATTGTTAGCTACGTCACACAAACAGAAGAAACAGCAGCGGCCGGAGCATTCTGTATTCGCCGTTCGTTCTTTCCGTGAACTAACGTGACGGACTGCTTCATCGATGCATGCTCGGCACGCTGGAAACCGTTGTGGAATACTGGCAACCGCTAACAGTTTAGCCCCAACGCCTGCCGCAAATCCACACGCACCTGCCAATTCTTAAATAAAAGCGGGGTTTGCCCACTGCATTTCCGTCCGCTCCCAACGGCGACTTTTTTGTTTGATTCCACAGCTTGAGCCATTAGCCAACGACAAGACAAGACGCGACACAACGGACACCGGAACGCATTGGGAGGACTGCCGTACACCATCCCTCGTATTTCGACGACGGCCCTTACTGAAAAATGCATACGTTGTGGTGAACAGGGCGGCACGACACACCGACATAATCACAATCGTGAAATCGACGAAAATCGGGAGCAGAAACCATCTTCGACGACGAGGTATAACGCGACAAACAATTGAACATGGCGTCATCAAGTCGATTGTGATGGACAACCTCGAATTCGAAGCACTTTCAGCTGGGCAGAGCCTCATTGTGCCCGCTAACAGCAGCAAATCATGTCGTGTCGCAATCCTCCCAGTTTTGGCCTGCAGCTATTGGGCAGCTGAGCAGCTCGTGCAGCACGAGCCAGGGTGTCAGGTTTTGTTTTACCACCATTCAGAGGAGATCGAAATAACCTCAATCCCGCGGGGATGAACGCAACATCAAACCCGGGAACAAGACACTGATCGACACATCCCGCAATCCAACGTCGCAAACGACATTCACGATGACCGGCAAAAACGACAATCCTACAGAGCACAACGTCTGCCAAGGCTGCCATGTCTACTGGTTCAAGCTTAAGATGTGGCACTCGTCTGAGCACCCGGCTCTAAAGACGAGTGTCACCCAGATTGAAGCGGCCGCGGCCACCGGCAACTGTCCGTGCTGCCGCGTCGTGGCCGACAGCTTCAAAGTCATGACGACCGAGTGGTTGGCCAAAGTCCAAAGAAACCCGATCTCTGTGCTCATGCGGACAGACAGTGTGGTGATCCAGCTGCGGGGTGTCGACAGCCCCAGCGGAGTGGCCATCTATGGGCACACCGATGGACCACGCTTTGAAGGCGAGGCCAGATTTGCTGTCCGGTCTGAAGTGATGCCCAACACCCAGAGTGAGGATGCATTTCGGACTGCCAATGCGTGGCTCACCGAGTGTGTGAAGAACCACCCAGGCTGCGCTCAGCCATTCTTTTCAACAACGCCGGGCAAGACGACAGCGGACGCATTTGTACCAACGCGAGTGCTGGACGTTGGTGGCAACAACAAAGACCGCATCGTGCTTGTGCAAAACGCTCCAGCCGGCTCACCATACATTGCACTTAGCTACTGCTGGGGTCCAGACCCAAGCGGTACTGTCACGACAAAGAAGAACAATGTGGCCGTCCACATGGACCCACGGCGTGGCATCGACCTGTCAACACTACCTAGAACGATTCAGGATGCCGTATTGGTGTGTCGGCGGCTGAACGTACGGTATCTTTGGATCGATGCTCTTTGTATTGTGCAAGACGACGGCGATGACTGGCGGCGCGAGGCAGCGCAGATGTGCAATGTCTACCAACGGTCGCATGTCACCATAGCCGCACATCGAGCCTCTGCATGCCAGCACGGTTTCTTGGGTGCGCAGGAGTTTGGCAAAGATGAGCACCAAAGCGTCTTCTGGACCGAGAGCGAGAAATGCAGCGAGGACGGCATGCCACTCAAAAAGGCAAAGATGGTTCTCCGTGCAGAATACAAGGACATACATACACTCCCCACAGCACCGCTCGGCTCTCGCGCCTGGACACTGCAAGAAGTCGTGCTTCCACGACGGATCCTTCACTTTTTCGAGTACGAAATGGCCTGGGAGTGCCAGACGACCCATCACTGCGAGTGCGGCGAAACAACCGGCTTCGAAGCGCCGCACCTTCCCATGCTCGGTTTGGGTTTGCGGTCTCTCGATGACGACAAGAAGAAGATTAAAGCTGGCGACGATGGCCGCAGTGTGATTGCTAAACTGAACTGGATGTCTTTGGTGGAACAGTACTCACGGCGTAGCCTGACACGCCTGTCGGACAAGCTGATTGCCATGGACGGCCTGGCCCGCATGGTGGAGGGTGCCACGATGGCATCTAGCCAGGGCGGTGCCCCAGTATCTCGTCTGCCACCACTCAGCCTCGACAACACCGTCATCCGGTCAGCATACGTTGAAGGCCTGTTCGTTGCCGACTTTGCTCAGCAGCTGATGTGGGGTGTGTCGCAAAACAGCATGGCTGCATCAGCACCTTTATCTACAACGCCACCACAACCCACTGCCCGACGACAATCGCCCGACCTGCACGCCCCGTCTTGGTCTTGGGCTTCCATCGATGCTCCTGTGGGATACACCATAATTTACACTGAAGACATAGAGAGCCTCATCCGGGTGAACGATTTTAGCCCCCACACTGTCGTTGGAGGAAAAGCCAAAGTGACTGGTGTGCGTCTGACGGCGACAGTTGTTCCCGCGGCCATACGTACCATGGCGCCCGTGGACACAATCACAGGCCACGATGGGCCAGCACGCCGGCGTCAACCTCTCACATCCCGGCCGACCATTGTGCGGGCGTGCAATGGTTTTTCCTACGCTGTATTTTGCGATGACGTACAGGCACCCGACCTACTGATGGACAGCCCGGAGCTTCCGTGCTGGGTAGCCGATGACTCGATGCACAACACACGCGTGCGGAAGCAGTGGTTGAGTACGCATGAAAGCACCTCCGATACCGACACCGACAACGCGTTGATCCGCAGCTGCCAGCACAATCGTGGTCGACACATCCGCCAAGTCGTCCACGAAGAAGACGAGCCCGGCCGTGCCAACAAGGACAGATGGTGTGACGCGTGTCGTGTCTGGCCAAGTGAGGATGCTGCATGGCAAAACATTGATGCCAATATCACGGGGAACGTCACCCCACCTACGACCGTGGTCTCCGGCCTGTATCTACTGATGCAGGTGTTCCGCAAACGCGAAGCCGGCTCACACACTGTGTATTTTCTAGCTCTGCGGCCGTCAATCAAAGTGCCTGATGCCTGGGAGCGAATCGGCCACGGTCGCTACGTATTGTGGGACAAGGCATCACCTCACGTTGATTTGTTCTGGGGCAGCAAGTCGAGAGATTTATTACTCGTATAAGTCAAACATACAAAACAATAACACCGAGATCCCAATTCCGTCTCAAACTACGTTAACCCTTCAGCGCCTGGGCACGGGGTTGAACCAGGAGTAGGCAGCTGCGCCGGTCATGCTGGACACCTGATGGCATATCCACTGCAGCTCCAGCATGGCCTGCATCTTGCCGGCGTCCTTGCGGTCAGAAAACACGACGCGGATCTCGTTGCCGCTCTGCAGCCGCTTGCTCGTCGCCGGGTGGATCATGGCGACCGCCAATTCATCGTCGTAAATGTCCCGGAAGCCCTCGTACCTCCCGACATGATTGTGGCGCAAACTGGTCTCCCACAATTCTCTCCAGATATCGTAATGCTCTGCTTTGATGTCAAGATTCCACCAGCCTTCCTTTCTGTTCTCTTCGTTGTCGTCGTTGGTTTTCTCCGACCGAAAGTGGCGGGGCAGCCACTGGAACTGCATGGTGACGGCATAGCTCTTGTCCCGTCCTGGTTCCGTAGGGTCGACTTCCTTGATGTCCTGGAAACGCAGACCGAAATAGCCGCGGGCCCACCACTTGTGCAGGGCGGGATCAAGCGACAGCAGGTTCCACGACTGGTCGCTGCACTGAAGATCCTTTACAAGAAGATCCTGGTTGCCGTAGGTGGTGAGTTTAATGTCGGTCTCGAGCTTCCGGAGTGCGTTCAGGCTGGTCTGGGTGCTGTTGGCGGCAAAGGGGAAGATGTGGCACGCGGTGGCGCCCTTGGCACCTGTAATAAGGCATCGACCGTCATCACGTTTAAGGCACTGTCTTGTCAGTATCAAATGTGCATCCTCATGGTAATCAAGGTCCACGTACCAACTCAGTCTGCGGTGTCACCGGTGAGGGAATGGCCGTAGATTGGAAGTCTAATGTTGTCAGTAATGTATGAAACCAATGGTAATCAATCCAAGCGAACTCACAAATATTTGCAATCTTGGCCACGTTGATCGTATATCTGTCCAGATCAAAGGCCTTGGGACCAGGATTGTAGTCGATATACCAGAAAATCAGATTCTGCAGCTGTTGGATGGGCAGTGTATACATAAGGGACAGCATCAAGACAGACATCAGAGCGTCTGGACGTTCCAACCGGCACCGCTGAGAACACATCATGGCGCTGATAATATCGACACGCTCCCAGTGCTCGATTTCCGGATAGGCCTGCAGCTTCCGTTTCGGGTCCTTTTTCACGACGGGGAGTGACATGATGAATGATGATGGGTCTTGGTGATACAATGATGCGGTGATGCAATGATACTGTAATGTGGTGATGTTGGGATCGAAGTTGATGGGTTGGTGAGTGTTGGTGAAAACGATTCGAGATGAAAAGAACTTCATAAATAGTTGTTGGCATCCCATGCGGGAGAGCCCGGATGGACGCTGAGTAGTTGCAAGATGAGACGGCGCGATGCCGTTGGTTGATGCTGGTGTTAGTGATGTAGCAATGTAGCGATGTACTTTGTGTCTACTTTTTATGTAAAAACCGCGTCAACGATTCAGATGTCAACGTTCGGATAGCTCAATACATTTTTAGTCATCATGATCATAATTTGGTTTCAAAACATCTAGTGTTATCAATCTCATCTAATCTAGACCTGCTCGAACCGCCAGGCACCTTTTAAACGAGTATCGCTCCCTGATGACAAGCGTTCCATGGGCCGCAGCTCAAGATCAGAACCAAAGTCACCATCACCACTGCCATGGCCACCATGGCTACCATGGCCACCATTTTGCTGGCCCACTCTATTCCCATCTCCTCTTCTTGTATCTCCCCTCGACTGGTTGCCTGTCCGCGTCCTTACAAACGACGGCCGTGTCCCACCTGGTGCACCAGACTCTCCACCCGTCCTTGATGTCCCGTAGGCTGACGAAAAGAACTTGATCTTGCGGAACAACGGTGTCAGTGTGGCCAGCGACGACGCCGTCAGGGCAATGCCAATCTCCAGTGTGCTCCAGATGGCCAGGTCGGTAAAGTTGTACAAGAAATCGGGGCGGTCCAGGATGCCGTCGGCGAAAGGAATACGGACAATCGTGGCGACGGATGCCACCGAACCCAGGGCCAGGACAGCGCACACAGAAATCTTTTTCCGGCGCTCCATCTTGGCCTGCCACACGAGGTAGGACGGCAGGACGGCCAACGTCCAGTCGGCCACGACATTCAAAAATGCGGCGACGTAGGTCGTGACAGTCGCAAAGGACGTGGCGTTGCACTGGGCACCGGTAGCCGGGCGCGGTGGGTCGGCATACCGGTTCCACTGGTACTCAATGGGCCGGCAGGAAAAGACGTCGAAAAAGACAAACATGATGTTGAAGACGGTGACGAGGCCCAGAATGACCCAGATGGTGATTTTCTGCCAGCGGCGGTGGGAGCAGATCCTGAGGAGAAAAAGGCCGACGACGTACTTGGACGAAGTGGAAATGACAATGTAGAGCAGTGAGCCGATCCACCGCCAGAGGACAGCATGCACGCGGGATTCGGGCGGGACGTCGACGACATGTTGGCCGACGCCGTAGTGGACGCTGGTCAGACCAGCAGCGGTGTAGATACAGTAAAGGAGCTGGTGTGTGAGAGAAGAAACAAACAGAGACACAAGAGGCGTGATGGCTTACCAACGAGATAACGGCGAGCCAGTCTTCAATGTAGAAGCGCTTGAGGAGGACGCCCATGGAGTAGCAGCGCAGAATGGTCGACACGGTGCTCAGAACCAGTAAGGCAATGAGAATAGCTGCAAGCTGTGGTCCACGATCGTCCATGGTGACGGCTGACAGGTTAAAGCGCACTCGTAATCGAAGAATATCGGCGTGCAGAGGTGAAGATGGTATGTTGCTGGCGAAATACGGCCATCGACATCAACGACCCAAGAGAATGTCAGTGCCAAGCATGCAGAAGGATTCCTCTCGTCGCTACATATACAACAACCGAGATGAACAAGGCAGTGAAAAGACAGCAGAATGCCAGAAAAATACAGAAAAGAGCACAGAAGGAGCATTTGCCGTTTTTCAACCCCTCCTCCGGGTGCCGACTACGCGGCCATTCTACAATGATACACTTCTAAAACGGGTGCGCACCATCCCCGATTCATCCTTCAAGAGATGGAAATGGGTTTCAATGTGATAATTGTGACAAGATCGATTAACTGCATCCCCTCCTCTACTCTGTATCCCCTCTCAATTTGTCTTCTTTTAGGCTCGCTTGCATGGAAGAATCGGCACAGAAAATGCATCGTTCAGGGGAGAACGAGGAAGAGGAGGAGAGAGGAGGCGTGGTTCAAGTGTCAAGTGTGCAGTAGTCTGTGTTCGTGGCGTTTTTGAAATTCTTCTATTTGTTCTAGTCTCTATTGCCAGTGTCTATTGTCGCTATTTTCCCTCGTAGTTTCCCCTGTTGTTTTGTGTACATCGAGGCCCGTGATTGTCACATGCTTGATCCGCACCTGGCCGCTGGGCCGTTACAGGCCGTTATGCTAGCTATGCTGGGGCCGAGAAACGTGTGTACCTAGAAACGTGAAAACGTGTACCTTCCCGACCTGGCCCTACGCCCTATTTCGCAGTAGATCCGTATTGATTTTCGATTTTCCACTTTCTTGTCAAGCGTCCTCCCGTGTAAGATCACAGAAGCGGGGCTTTGGTCCGACTGGTACCTTAGAAAGTCCAGCCGTTGGGGCGAGACACCGGTTCAGTTTCGATTTCGTTTAAATGTTTACAATGGTTTAGATACTTTGTACAAAGTCGAGCTTGCGAGGTCTACGGAGTAACAGTTGTGAGCTTCCCGTTTGGGAACGACTAACACCGCACGCACCACCCACCAGAGCCAAAAAGAAAAAGAAAAAAAAAAACAAGGAGGACAAAAAATAGGTACAAGTTTAGAAGGCTCGCCTACAGACACAACGCTAATGCCAGGAACAGCAACGGCCGGGGCCCACTAACAGCCGAGCAGCTGAAAAAGACGGAGAGAAAAGAAGAGGAGAAGATGGACGTGCGGAATTGAAAAAGAAGAAGGCAAAGAAGGTGAGCCAAGACGCACCTCGATAATGTCCTGATCTCGATCGTGATTGTCGGTACCGGATCAAGTAATGACGGCGTATATCTTTTCTACATTGAACAATATTGTATTTGTTCTCGTTCTAGAAGAATGAGAAAAAGAAACGTGTTGATAATGAGTGATATTGTGACAGAAATTGTCAGGGCTGAAGGATGCGGTGGAGATGCAGTGGCAAGAGGCGTTGAACCAATGTGGAAGGTCACGTGGAATTGTACAGCAAAACGAGGGCAAAACAACGAGAATTGACCGAGTAGATGCCCGGCAGAAACGACAAGTTACAGAGTTGCAGGTGGCGTTTTTACTTTCTTTGCATTTTATGCAGCCGAGAGATGCCAAACGGGCCTT
The DNA here is from genome assembly GCA_029298735.1 of Ophiostoma sp. CBS 140.51. NCBI lineage: Eukaryota > Fungi > Ascomycota > Sordariomycetes > Ophiostomatales > Ophiostomataceae > Ophiostoma > Ophiostoma sp. CBS 140.51. The sequence continues at coordinate 30,360 of JANSLP010000367.1, forward strand.
CTTTCAGGGGCACTCTGTCTGGAAACCCTGCTGTAGAACGGCGACCTTTTCTGCTCATCCTTCATGTAAGTCAATACGAGCATTCTCTGCCAATGGATGTAAAATCGAGTCTTCATCGGTATGGTCGGTGCTTACAGGCCCGAATTGACTCTTGAGACTTATGTAAGTTGAAAACAATACGGCACGACACGAGCCGGAGTTGTATGCGCTTTGGGCTTAAAGTATGAATGAAATGAAGTTCGTTTGTAAGTGGCCTTCAGTGACTTCAATGGGTATGTGTATTTAGGTAATCACAGCCTAAATTTTCCAAATAACACCGTTGAAGACAGGGTCTTGTCTCCTCCTTTTAATTATTTACATGCTATTGGGGTTGTGGCTGCCCGCCGCGGGTGTGTTGACAAGACCGGCCGTCGACGTGTGTGGTGTGCTGGGCGCACCGCCGTTGGTCGTGTTGCCGTTTGCGTTGTT
>JANSLP010000368.1:0-30740 GCA_029298735.1 Ophiostoma sp. CBS 140.51
CGTACACAATCGTAGACGCTAACGCACGAAGCAAAAAACCGAATACCGACAAGAATAAAACCGAATTGATATCTTCTCATAATAAATCCAGAAAAAAAAATAGACTAACAACCATTCTACTTCACTACACAGTAGTTAACTCGAAAGAAATCCTCCCAATCCTCGTGTCTTGTCACAGGACAATCAGTTATCAGAGCTAGATATGTCTTGAAATCGTATTGTATTTTTTTTATGCAGTCTGGTTACCCTATGCTTGGTCCCTATAGTATTCCCACGTAATGCCTATGTATGCTATTCTCTCTTTTCAAAAAAAAAAAGTTTTGTTTATTTTCCTGTCCCATTTCGCCGGATAATCCAAAGCACGATACACCGTCTTCACTGTCTCTTTTAGTGGCTCTCTACTTTGGCGACGGTCGGCAGCTCCTTGAGAGCCTCGCCGATGACGGTTAGCGCCTTCTGCATCTCCTCGTCGGTGATGACCAGGGGCGGCGCGAAGCGGATAATGTTGCCGTGCGTCGGCTTGGCTAGGACACCCTTCTCCTTGAGCAGCAGGCACAGGTCCCATGCGGAGCGGCCGTTGGCCTTGCTCTCGTCAATGACGACAGCGTTCAGCAGGCCCTTGCCGCGGATGGTCTGGACGACAGGCGAGTTGAAGGCGGCGACGCCGTCGCGGAAAACCTTGCCGAGCTTTTCGGCCTGGGCGACCATGTCGTGCTCCTCGACGAGCTCGAGAGCGCGGATCGACACGGCGCAGCCGAGCGGGTTGCCGCCGTAGGTAGAGCCGTGGGTGCCCGGCTCGACGACCAGCATGATGTCGCTGGAGGCGAGGACAGCGCTGACGGGGTACATGCCGCCCGAGATGGCCTTGCCGAGGGTGACCATGTCCGGCTTGATCTCGGACCACTGGCTGCACAGCATGCGGCCTGTCCGCGCAATACCAGTCTGAATCTCGTCGCAAATCAGGAGAACGTTATGCTTCTTGCAGAGCTCCTGCACGCGCGGCAGGTAGTCGTCGTCGGGGACGACCACACCTGCCTCGCCCTGGATTGGCTCAACGATAAAGGCGGCGGTGTCCTTGCCGTGGGCCTCGAAGCAGGCCTCGACGTCCTCGACGTTGTTGTAGCGGATGGGCTTGCCAGTGGAGGGGACGATGGCGCTGACGTTGGGCACGTAGGGTCCGTAGTTGTCGCGGGACTCGGGGTCAGTCGAGAGGGAGATGGCGGTCATCTAAAAAGTTAGCGGGGTGTCCAATGCTCTCTCTGAATTGTTTGGGGGACTGTGACCTACCGTCCGGCCGTGGAAGTTGTCGGCGGCACCAAAGACCAGGGCCTTGCCCTGCTCGACCTTCTTGACGCGGTATGCCCACTTGCGCGCAATCTTGACGGCGGTCTCGACGGCCTCGGCGCCCGTGTTCATGGGCAGCACCATGTCGTAGCCAAACGTCGCCCGGATCTTCTCGGCCCACACGGGGAAGACATCGTTGTGGAAGGCACGCGAGCTCAGGGTCAGGCGGCTGGCTTGCTCAGTCAGAGCCTTGACGAGCTCCGGGTGGCAGTGACCCTGGTTGACGGCGCTGTAGGCCGAGAGGAAGTCGAGGTAGTGCTTGCCCTCAGGGTCCCAGACGTTGACGCCCTGGGCCTTGGCAAAGACGACAGGGATGGGGTGGTAGTTGTGGGCAGCGCACTTCTCCTCGGTAGCAATGGCCTGTTTGGTCGAGGAAGAGTGGAAGCGGCTGTTGGTGGCCGAGCCGGAAGAGGCCGTGTTGTCTGCGTGGGGGGCCATTGTGGAAGTATAGAGAAGGTAGAGGAGCTCGTTGGTGGCGAGAAATTGAAGCTTTTAGAAAAGGGGAAAGAGAAAGGAGAAAGGGGGCAAGGGGCAAGTGTGAAGCTGTTATCGTAGAGTGGTTGATTGACAGATTGACTGCGGGGTATACGATGACGTTGATGATGTGCAGACAATTGGCAAACTGGGGTATCTTGATTCCAAAAACTGGAGGAAAAGGAGAGGAAGAGAAAAAAGGGAGATGCAACAAGTACAACGGTGAAGGGGGATGTCGATAGTATAAATAGGGAAGTTGGACGAGGAGAGACAAGGAGGCAAGAGCGACTGAACCAACAGAGCCGAACGGACACAAAGCCACGAGACAAGGCAGGAACCACGAAAATGGGTAAGTTGCTCGCTCGTTGGTGGCTGTTGACACACAGAAACACCGCGACCACGGAGGCTATCTGTAGACTAGTCGCACCATTCTCCGCAGCCAAACTTTATCTAAACCCCTAAGTGCAGGTGCATCCGGGCTGGATGGAGACGGCCGCGCTCACCGACGAATGGCAATGCAGGTAAGAGTAAAAATGACAATAATAAATGCAGAAAAAGAGTGATATGCAGAGCAAGGGTCGTTGTTCCGGCGCAAAAGGACCCAGACCCCAATTCATCATTCGTGCCTTCCCTGCTTCACACACACACTCTTCGCAATTGGCAGGCGTGCCTTGCATTCCATCGTTCCTTCCCTCCCCACGATTGGGGATACGTCACTTACACTTGCACTTTGGGCGCGCCAATGCCGAAGGAAAGCGGCCGGTGGGCGGAGGAGACGCTACAGAAGGACACGTGAAATGGCCTGGTCACAAGGCTAGTTGCTCGAATTCGAAGGCTGCGCAGTGCAAATATGGGTGTGCATGCTATCTGATAGCGCTCACTCGTCGTTTTTCAGTAGTTTTCAGTCGAATTTTCTGCCATGGTCGCTATTCCAAACGGTTATCGGCGTAGCATTTTTCTTTCATTTTTTTCTTCTTTCGCATAAATGTTCCTATGCCGCGCCTGCCTTCCCGTATGCCGTCGCACCCGCCGCCGGAGGGCAGGTGCGACCGAGTTCAATGCCCCGCCATGGTGCCGACAACGGACAACCCACCGATAAGTGTTGGCCCCATGGATGACTAACCAGACCAGACTATGCACGGTGCAGAATACAGTGTATTATATCAAATCACTGTAATTAACACGGCCTTTGAGCTAGCGCCCAGGGGCCACTTGTAAGCTTCATACGGACCTATCGATTGTCCCACGTTTTGAAGCTTCACCAACAGTGGAGATTCTCAAAGGCGACCAGCTGTCAACGACGACAATTCTAGCTCTTTTGGCCTGCTGTTGACGATTTTTTTCTCAGCTCGTGTCAAAAAGCGTCCGCATACAAAAGACATGGAGTAGCCCGTCTGTCGCGTGTCTTCTTGGCTTTTTCTTGGAAGCTATTTTTCTGATCTCCCTTTTCCCCTTTTTCGTCTCATTTCGACACGCACGCGAGCACGACAACACGCATACGACACGTGGAAGACAGTACAACAACACGATGGCACCTCCTTCTTCACCACCCGCCGCCCGTGCGGCCAGCGGGGACTCGGCACGTCCCGCTGCCAAGCCCTCGACTGTGCATGTTCCATCCAAAGAACAGCTTGAGGCCAACTACCGCATTGCCGCTGCCGCGTCCGCCGGCACGCTGCACTACGAAGTCGCCGACGCGCAGTCTATGGACATACTGTGGGCACTAGTTGCGTTGCGCTGGGCATTCTCGTTTGTGGTGCGCACGTTCTTCCAGCCGGACGAGTACTTCCAGGCTTTGGAGCCGGCATGGCAGCTTGCCCACGGCCCGGCGAGCGGCGCGTGGATTACGTGGGAGTGGAAGCACCAGCTGCGTTCGTCACTGCATCCTGTACTCTTTGCGGGCGTCTATGCGGCCATTGAGCGCGTGCTCGACGTGATGTACCTCGTGGGACCTTTGAGAGCCTACATTTTGGTGGCTGCACCCGGTCTCGTCCAGGCGACGTTTACTGCCATCACCGACTATTATGTGTGGCGATTGGCCAGCCAGATCTACGGCCGCGGCCACAATGCCGCGTGGGCTGCGTTCTGGCTCGCCGTGGCCAGCCCATGGCAGTTCTTCTGCGGTGCGCGCACGTTCTCCAACGGCCTCGAGACGACGCTGACGAGTGCCGCTCTGTCCTTTTGGCCGTGGCAGCTGCTGGCCGGCGGCGTGAGCGACAAGTCGGCGAGCACTCTATTTGCCAATGGTGGTATCAACCGTCTTCGCCTCTCACTCGTCCTGGCTGCCACGGCCGTTGTGTTCCGTCCTACCAACATTCTGATTTGGCTGGCTCTGATTACCATTACCGTGACCCGCCTGACGTTGGACGGCGGCTCTTCCTCTTTGGGCGCCGGTGTGGTCGGTCGTCTAATAGTCGAGGCACTGGGCTGCGGCAACGTCGTGTTGGGTGTGTCAGCCCTGTCTGACCGTCTCTTCTACGGCGCCTGGACGTTCCCGGCTTACACGTTCCTCGACATCAATCTAACACAGGATGTGGCCGTCTTTTACGGCAGCAACCCGTGGCACTACTACCTGTCGCAGGGTGTTCCGTTGTTGACGACGACTGCACTTCCGTTTGCGCTTTATGGCATCTACTCGGCGCTCACTGCATCTCCTGCCTTGAAATCGACTCCGGCGAAGGTCGTCAAGGCCGCTGACGGCACGACCGTCGACCCCGTCCGTCGGGCCAATGCGTGCAAAGCACTCGCGTTTACCGTTGTGGCCACCATCTCGTCGCTCTCGGTCATTGCCCATAAGGAGGTGCGCTTCATCTACCCGCTGCTGCCCATTCTGCTGGTTCTCGCTGCACCGCACGTCGCCGCCTTTTACACCAGAATCGTTACGACAACACCCAAGGCCGCTGCTGAGTCTACCCGTACTACGACCCTCAGCCATAAGCGTGTGTTGTACGCGGCACTGGCTGTTAACATTCTTCTGAGCGGCTTCCTTTCGCTCTTCCACCAGCCTGCACCTCTGTCGGTCCTTACTTTCCTCCGCAAAGAGTACGAGCGCATCCACCACGACTGGCTCGAGATTTCGGCCAGCGAGCTGCCGTCGTACGACGTCTACCCGGACTCGTTCTTTTCGGCGGCAGCCAAAGAAGTGTCGACTACCTCCGAGGGCGACGGCGACGAATTGTTTGCCCTCTTCTTGATGCCGTGCCACTCTACACCATGGCGGTCGCACTTGGTCTACCCCGGTTTGCGCGCCCGTGCCCTGACGTGCGAGCCTCCTCTGGACACACCACCGAAGTCGGTCGAGCGCGCCGCCTACCTCGACGAGGCGGACCGCTTCTATGCGCCCATGAAGGTGGAGGGCAACTCTCTGGCGGAGCAGAGCACGTTTTTGTCGACGGAGCTGTGGCCTCTCGTAGAAGGAAAGCACCGCGGCGAGGTCCCCCGCTACATTGTGGGTTTCGAGGGTCTTGGCTTGGAGGCGATGCTGAACCATTTCTTTGCCGACGAGGACCCCGTGACGGGCGGTGCCAGCTTGGGCGTGAAGACGCCGCTGCAGCGGGCATGGGTCGGGTGGAACGGCTTCTTCAACGAGGACAGCCGGCGGTCGGGCAATCTCATTGTGTGGGACACGGGCGTGTTTAGCAATGCGAGCCACCCGGACGCGGAGCGGACGTACGACGAGATGTTCCGGCCGATGAAGTTGATGTAGGGGATTAAAAGGCGAAAGATTTAATCCACCAGTGTAAGATACGAGACCAGCATATAGCATACATCTGTTAATATACCAGATTCACTGATTGTATATTGTAGCACACAGCATGTGAAACGAGTTCTTTTTGTTTGTTCATTAATTCAATTCTACCCCCAATCTTTCAACTCTAATACTAGGCGGCCAAACCGCCGTCTATTTCTCTTTTCACTCCACCTTGAGGGGTATCTCCTCAAAAGGGTATCATAGTTTTTTGTTTTCTTTCGTCAACGTCATGACTAACCAAAAATATCCATACAAAAATAAACATTTTTCATCTACAATCTACCACCACATTACAGCATGTAGCGGAAGTCGGGGTTCAGGTCGCCGAGCTCCGTCTTCTCGTACTCGGTCATGCCAACATCGCGCACAGCCTTCTCGCGGCGGCGGTTCTCCATCACCAGCGCGGCAAAGTACAGGCAGCATGAAATGGCGCTGACCAGGACGAAGCCAATGCAGATGGCATAGCCCTTGGTGAACTTGGGCGCATCAGTGGCGATAAAGCAGTAGGTGGCAATGATGCCGCCAATGTTGCCGAAACCAATCTGCCAAGCGACACCAATGGCCCGACGGTGGTGACCTGCCAGGTTCATGCTGAACCAGCATACTATGACGGGCATGGCCGAGTAGGTACCGGCACAGATGAGGAACAGGGCGGCGTACTCGGCGTGCAGGTTGTCGTGGATGGCGAGCAGCATGGAGAAACCGACAATGGGCAGGCAGATGGGGCCGATGGTGAACAGGAAGCGGTGGCGGGTCTTGTCGGAAAAGTAGGCGACAACCATGGAAAAGCCGAAAGCTGTGGCCCACGGAGGGACGGAGTGCAGCTGGGTCTGAATGGTGCCGTACTTGTAGGTGGCGATAATGGTCGGGGAAAAGAAGGCGTAGCTGTAGGCGGGGACGATCAGGCCAAAGTACATGAAGCCACCCAGAATGATCTTGTAATCGCGCAGCACGGTGAAGATGTCGCGGAAGGTGATCTTGCGCTCGGCAGCGTTGTTGCCCTGATCGGCGCGGAGACGAGCCTTAATGTACTCGCGCTCGTCCTCACGGAGCCACTTGGCCTGCTCGGGGAAAGACGGGAACGTGAACAAAAAGATGAAGCAGATGACGAACGAAACGCTACCCTCGAGAATGAAGATCCAGCGCCAGCCTCTGTAGCCACGAACGTGGTCCATCTTGCCAATGGCCGAAGCCAGGAGACCACCGAAGGCACCAGCCAGCGAGGTGGACGAGAAGAAGAAGGAGTAGCGGCGCTGGGCGTCCTCACGACGGTACCACATACCCAGGAGGTAGAAGCAGCCGGGGAACATGCCGCACTCAAAGAGACCGAGGAAGAAGCGTGTGGCCAGCAGGCCGCCGTAGTTCTGGACGAGGCCCTGGAAGACGGTAACGGCAGCAAAACCCATACCACAGCAGCTCAGCCAGACGCGCGGTGAGAAGCGCTTCAACAGAATGTTGGAGGCTAGCTCGAAGACGACGTAGGGCACGAAGAAGATGGTCAGGGCGGTATTGTATTGGACACCCGTCAACTTGAGGTCATCGGCCAGGTAAAAGACCTTAGCGTTGGCGATGTTGATACGATCGAGGAAAGCGACCAAGTACAGCAGGGCGAGGAAGGGCACGACGCGCAAGTCGATGCGGCGCATCAACTTGGCGTGGGTAGTGTGCGGCGGGACGGGGACGTTGAGCTCGTCGACAGTGCGGCCGGCTCCATCGGGGCTGGCATCACGGATGCCGCCCTCGATGGCACCAATGCTGTCGTTGCCGTGCAGGACGGCGTTGTTGTCGTAGGTGGTGGCAGTTGCGCCCTCTTTGTAGCCATAGCCGTTGTCTTCCGGCGTAGCCGGGGGAGCTATGAATGTTAGATGATGTTGACGGCGAGGAAGAGAGGCTGAAGAGACTTACACTTCTTGAAGAAACCCATATTGACTTCTCCAAAAGTGACGTTGCTAGTTGCAGATGTGCAGGAACGCCGAGGAAGGATTGGCTAAGAAGGATGGAAGGAAAGGATGGAAGGAGAAAAGAAGAAAAAGAAGTGGGAGGACGAGAGGAATAAAAGAAAAATAAGAGATGAGCATAGAGCACAAGAGCACAAGAGCACAGAGCTACCCAGTGATCGACGTTACTCCAAAAAACCCAAAAAGACGGCTTGTGAAGCGAACGGGGGATGGCGTTGCAATATATGGAGTTAATTAAGGTGTTTCCGTCGCACAGGAGAATTAATAACCCAAGTGCCTCAGTGTCCACCCACACACGATGCGTGTGTGTTCCCTGGTTGCCGGTGGGGAGGGGGGTGTGGAGGATAGATGGATGTTGTCTGAGGTGAAAAGAGGAGAAGAAGAAAAAGAAGAAGAGATCTGGAGAAAATCGTTAGACACAGAAGCAATATGTAAGCAGGAAGGTACGGAGCGACGACGAGGAGAGGAAAGCGTGCGACATAAACAAGGCAGTGGCCGAGGAAGGAAGCCGCAAGTGAAGCCACGAGACTGCCTTTGATGGCCAAAAAAGGGAAAGGTGAAGAAGGAAAGAACGATCAATGTGGATGTGTGGATGGCAAGGAGGGAAAGAAGGAGGAGGAAGGAGATGGCAAGGGGAGGCAAAAGACGGTCGCCGGTTAGGAGGAATGCGGAGGTGCGCGATGTGGAGAGCAGGAGGCGGAGAGGTGCGGGCGAGAAAGGAAGGAGGCAAGAGTCTGGTGAGGGCAAGCACGGATGGCGAGGTTCAAAGTACAAAGTATCAAAATAGGGAAGGGACGATGAGCGGCCCAAAGAGGAAAGGGAACTAAAAAAATAGCCCAGAGCCAGAAAATAATAATAATAATGCAACTCAACAAAAGCTGCAGCTCGTTGATGCAGGATAGCAAACATGACAATCGTGAAGCGGTGATGACAGCGGAAGCAGAAATGCCTTTGCGGAACGGACGGCGACCAAGGTGCCAGGGGTGTGTGCTGTTGGGTAGGGACTTTACTTGGAAAAAGGAGCCAAAACGTACGAGATATCGTTGGTGAATGCCCAGTGTCAACTGTGTTTGGGCTAGTCGTGGTAGTCGTTGCCCTGTGGCCTAACGGCGAGCGCGTACTTTCCAGAGAGAGAAAGAGGTCGTGTCGATCGGAGGTTGGCGAGGAGGGAAAGTGCGAAGAGAAGGCGCACAGAGATGCCGAGGAAGCGAGTATGGGGGAGGGGGAGGAGGAGGTTAAAAAGAAGAGGAGGGAAGGAGCTGTTGGTAATGGATTGAGATTTGTGGAAGGAGCCAAGAGGCGACAAGAGTTTTAAAGGAAAGGGCAAGAATAAAAAAGGGGGACGGGGAAGGAGATGAAAGAAGAAATAGAGAAACAGAAAAACACAAAAACGAGAATAGGGAAAGAGCGAGGTGCGAACGAGGAGCCGCCTCCCAGACTAATTTGATGGCCACGAGTTCCTCTGAAATGCCGATCACCAAAACAAGCGCCTCGCAGGTTAAGGCCAGAAAGAGCTGGGAGATGCAGTCAGATATAAAAATGGAACAGCCGTGCAGAGAGAGCGACAGAAAGACAAGGTCCTGTTTGTTCACGATAGTCTCGTCATAATACGTCGTATTTTTATTTCTACTAAGCATATCTGACAGTCGATCGACGTCTTTTTTGCTGACTTAAATCTGGCATCCAAACGACTCCAATTCCTGTGCTGCTCTCCAAAAGTGCACCTCGGGCTCGGTATTTTGGTATTTTGCTTGTTTATGAGTCAATATCTCTCTTCATAAACGTCAAAGCGAGATCGGGGCAGCCTGCGGAGCCTCTTGATAGCTTTTGTGTTGCCATCGTCTGTTATTTCTTGTTTTCCTCTTATTTCCATGCCCGCAATTGGGGCAATTGCCCAAATACATCTCTTTTGCTCCGGGCCGCACGCAGTAGTTCGTTCCTGCCCTCCGTTGGCCGCCTGGCACTTTCCCTTTTTCTACTAAACAACCGTCGTCCCATCATCCGCTGGCCCTCGTTCGCTCCTGCCCATTGCTCTTTTGCTGCCCTTCTCACATGTCGCCACCCCTGCTCCAACTACTATCAATACTGAGTACATCTTACCTTCCCCACACGGCACGCAGGTCACGTATCTGGAAAGGAAACGGGGCCAAGAAAAGGCAGCCTGCCGACCGTGGGCTGGACTTGCCTTCTTGTCTTGGTTTTGCCCACCCTTGCCCAATATGTATATCCACTGTTTATCCACAATTGCGGAGTCGTGCAGCTTCGGGAGACTAGCCCGGCCTGAAAAGTCACACTGAGGAAAAAAACTCGAAATGCGACAAAACAGCCACCATCGGAGCGCATCGTCGAACTGGACCAACTGGTTGTTCTGGCGCCTGGGCAAATGCGACGGACTGAGCCCCAAGGGCGAGGGCGAAGGCGACGGTGGCTAAGAGAAAAACAGCTAAGCGTAGGAGCCAAAAGCGCCGAGAAAAAAGACAAAAAGAAACTCAAAAGAAAGACTCATCGTCGTGCTGGCACTTTTTTCCCCTTTCGAATTGTTCTTTTGCTTCCATACGTTCTTGGCTTCTTGGCTCGCCCTGGCGTCTTGGGTGTTCTCTTTCTCCTGCCTATTTCGCCTCTTGGAGGGTCAGCGCCTCCGGTGTTCGGGGCATGGAAAGGTCCTCGTCCACACTTTTCTGATTTATTGTTTCTGATTTTTGTTTCTTTTTTCGTGTGTCCGTTCGTGTCGCGGTGTGTCTGCATGGAATGCATGTCTGTCATTCCTTCGCTGATCATGACCAATTTTTTCCGTGTCTCCTATTGGGTTCCTGTTCCGGGTCTACAAAAACTCGGCCCCGAGTTTCCGGTCCCTGGTGACTGATTGCAGAGGAGAATTATGACCAAGATTTTTTTCGTGAAGCTTTGCTTCACTCGCAATGTCTGCGGATTTCGTATGCCCTGTTACCGTCTGACTCTGAGTAATTGCCAGACAGACAACCACAATTACGACAGCGGCCTGCCTGCAACGTGGACAAATTACGAAGGAGAGCGACAACTCGCGATATTCCTGGTCAAAGCTCCTGACAATGTCTCACAGCCTTTGCGTTTTGTTCACATTTTTGCGCCGCAATGTGCCGCAAAATGCTTGCGAAAATGCTTAACTGCGTCCGCCGCCTTGGTCTCATCTTGGCCCTTTTGGGCCCCTAGTAGGCTTGTGGTCGATCGAGCTGATGCCCGCTGACTTGCGATTGAAATACGACGGGCTTTCTTGCGGCAGTGGTACTTCGTAGTCGTAAACTTGTGCGGGAGCCCCGCCCGCCGAAGCACGCCCGCCTCACTGCTTACCTTCGTCCCTACTATTTCCTGGTCCCTTTTTGTCCTTGTTCCGACAGACTTTTTTCTCTGATCAATCTCACTACCGAGATGCGCGTAAAATTGCGATCCCCCTAACACCCAAACAGAGACAACGGACAACGGGCTATTACGACGTCCTTTCTTATGTTGCAAGTACGACGTTTCGTCAATGACTTTAACATTCGTATTTTGACGCCGTTTTACGAACGTTTCTCACCCCCCACGACACTCCATTTCATTGGCTAGCGTTTAAATCTCTAATTCACGACTCATGGTTTTTTGTTCGTAACAGAAAGACGCCTCTGCAACTCTGTGGCTTGCCCGTTAGCCCTCTTCTGGTGTAGCTTCTTCGGAGCTCTTGGCCTCTTTGCCCTTTTCTCTCTGGATCTGGTGGCGCTCTTTTTGAGCCTCAATATCTTGTCTTTTTCTTGACTTTACTTGGCTCGGCCGGCGTACTCCAAAAAAGTGCTCCGCACGACGTGCCGTGTCACAAATCTCAACGACCGTCCTCCGAGAACATACCATAATGGGCAAACAGTAGCCTGGTTAAGCACAATGATGGATGGCAGATCAACGCACGCAGAGTGCCTTTCCAGCCCGTCTCCGACCGCTCTCATGCATGCTCATGCATTACTCGTAAACGCGACCGCAGTCGACTGTGGGTAGAATGTGTACGTGGACAGCCCATTCAGTACGCAAATGGCCGGGTTTGAAAGTGTTCGAGTACATTAATACTCATTGCCACTTGCTACAGTATTTATGCTCTTTTCAAATATCTGAGAATAGAAGTTCGTAAATATCGCAGAGGTTGGATACGAAGTTGAAATGTGTACCCCCAAGATTAGTAAACACTCAGCTGCACCTCTTCATGCTACCTTCCTGTGAAGGAAACCGAGCTGCTCTTTGTTTCTTTAAAAGCGTTGACTATTACATACGAATATTACTTCTCTATTGCACTCGAAGTTTGATTTTTCCTTCTTCGAAGTGATTGCAATGCATACTACATAAACAAGAGTCATGTAAGTGGTAGTATTTGGTCCTTGCGTGTAAGTAAACAAAGCGGTGTAAGCCAACCGATCGTAGTTCGCAAAACCTGTTATTTTGAGTCCCATGTAATTGGAGAAAATAAATGGTAACGGAGAACAAAGGACAGTTGAAGTTCGACAACAGACGTTGTTGGTGTAAGCCAAAGAGGGGGCGGAACCCCTGGCCAAGAGACAGTCTTATGCACAACGGCCGCACGCGGTACGGGGTCGGGTCGCAGATCCAGGCACACGCAAGGCACAGAAGAATAGATGCAATTGGAATAGTCTAGAAGAAAAGAAAGAATAAGTAAATGAGGGGACGTTAAGAAGATAGAATCTGGGGAAGACAGATGGTGGCGCCGAGCTCCATCCTCCGTCGATCCACGGAGGAGAGAAAAACCTGGGGAAGACATGACCGTTGGAATAAGCTTAATTCCCGTGGGAAACGGTGCAAAAGAGGCAGATCATTTTTCCCCAGGAAAAAGCAGGCGCGGGAGAAGCGGGAAAGAGGGTTGATGGCGTTATCTCGATGTCAGGTTTGAGAGAAGAAAAAAAGTGGCGATGCCGTTGGTAGCCGACATAAGCCGCGCGGAATGTCCCCGAGGTGCCTTAAGCCGCTCCCGGGAACAGACACTGTCCTGCAGCGCCCAATGCGACGAAGAAAAGATTGCATGAAGAAAAGATTGCATGAATAAAAGGAGAGACATTTCCTCTTTTTTTTCTATCCATAATTTTCTTCCTCTCTTTCTGGTTTTTTCCCAAGCGGTGGCTTGAAAAGTGCATGACTGCTCGATGTGAATGCAAAAAGTCTGCCTTCGATCCTCCTTATCTCTCTCCTTCTCGTAGACTTCCGAGGACGAATTGATGAACAAAACGTATTTGATTGAAAGTAAATAGCTGAAATGGCTATGAGATATGAAGAGCGTAAAAGATTAGAAGAACGCTGATGCCATGCGTGCAAGAAGAAACAAAGGTAAACAAATAAATACAGTAAAAATGACAGCCGGCTTCAAAGGAGGACATGAAAGGATACACAAAAAAGCAACAACCACTACCACACCTATCCGTCTCCTCGCTCCCCTCCTTCGACTCATTAAAGGTATATAATAAAGGCGCACATGTTTATGGGAGCTCGCCCCGTCTATCAGCACTCCATATCCGGTTTTCCGGGGCAATTTTAACGTCAGCCGTTGTGGTCGCACATCGAGAGCAAGCCCGTGTGATTCTCGAGTCTTTTGCCCATTTTCCTCAGCCGTATTGAATAAACGGCTGTGATGCTTCCTCCGACGCTGACTCGCCCCGTCACCGGTACTCGTGTTGGCCGGGGCCCTGGGGTTGCCCTGAGTGCAGGTGCTGGTTCTCTGTCGGCAGCTCAATCGGCGGCGTCCACGACTGTCCTGGTGCTTCAACTATGGGCGTCGACGCGGCGTAGTAGTACTTGTGTTGGTTTTCCGGTGCTGGCGAGCCGTTGGAGACGGCCGTGTACGCGACGCCTGATCCAGGGCTGTTGACGGTATTGCTGCCGCTATAGTAGGTGGGAACGCTGCTCTGAGGGCCACCGGCACCACCATTACCGGGAGAGCTGCTGCCCATAGCAGCGGCAGCGGCAGCACGACGACGGTTGCGGATGAAAAGCCAGACAGCCACACCAATGAATGCAAGCGCACCCAGGGCGACACCAATACCGATACCCGCCTTGGCGCCCGTGCTGAGGCCGCTGCTGCTCGCGGGGGCGTCTCCCTTGTTGTCGCTGCTGTCGGTCGGCCCGCTGCCGGCATTGCTGCCGGTGCCGGTGGGTTTATCAGAGGCTGTGGAAGATGACGATGACGATGACGATGACGTGGACGAGGGGAAATCGGTCGAGTGGTAGCGGATGGGAATACCGAAGGCGTTGAGGCCCTCGGCATCAGAAACGGTCGAGACGACTTCACCGGCGCCGATGATGCTCGTCGTGTACACAAAGACCTGGGCGGTGGACATGACATAGGTGCACAGGTCAGTCGTGTACCACGGCCAGTTGGTTTCCGTCTGGCACTGGTAACCACTTTGGGGGTGTTAGCGATGAACAACTGTAATCGAATGTTGGGGAGACCTACGAAGGACAGCATGTTGCCCGCGTCTCGTCGCCGACGGTGGACTTGCAGGCCTCGGTGTAGCCCTTTGGGCAGATGCCCGGCGAGAAGTAGGCGGCGGTGGAGTCGCTCCATCCCGAAGGGAAACAGTCGGAGGTGCTGGAGTCAACGCCGAGATGGAAAAAGTCGCACGGAATCAAGCTCGTGCCGATTGCGCAAGTGATGTTGGGGAACTGAAGTTTGTAAAGATCGATTGTGCATGACGACGCCGGCATAAACGTCGTCGTCAACGCAGGAATGTCGGCCATTGTGACGACTCGTTATGTCGCAGCTGCAACGGTTGCAGCCCTCGATCCTCTTTCTGTCGTTTTTGTCGTTCCGATCGTCTCTTGATCCTCTTTCCTAAGAGTATTCTTATTTCTCTTCGTTTTTGCAGGAGCCGGTGGCCCGCGACGGTTGGGCTCGTATGTATCGTATCGAATCCGTTTGCAGTCGGTATTGGGGTTTGAGGTGGTGATGATGGAAATGCTGTCGTCAAAGATGCTGAAATTCAAAAAGGTCCCGCGTATTCAGAGTTCACGATGTTGACAAATGCTTCATCTGCCGACACTTTCTTTGGAGAAAAAAACAATGAAAAGTGTAGAACCCAACGCTAAGTCCCTCGATGCCTACTGACGAAAGACAGGAAGTGGAGAGGAAATAGACTTCAAACATACAAGAACAGGGGTAATAAATGTTAAATATAGTGGAGAAAAGTACATCTCGTCCAGAAGACGTTCGGCAAGGGTTTTGGAGAGTCGAGGTGGTGGAAAGGACGAGAAAAGGAGTTGTCTGTCTCTGAAAGGGCATTGGATTTTATGGATGTATCTTTGCACCCATTTCACTAAAAGAAGGTACGTGCAGGGGGGACGGTTTGCTCCCTGTTCTGTGTACTCGCACTAACATTTATTACCCCTGTGGACCATGTACACCACACGCAAGAATAAGGAGAGAAAATAAAGAAGAGCAAAGCAAAGAAAAAGGAAATTGGCTGTCAAAAGTGGAGGGATCGTCTCGCGTTCAATACGGCTGGCAGACAGACAGAACAGACACACTTTCACGGGAAGGAACAGACAGACTTGACACAAACCAGGGACTCTCCTCCCATCCCAGACGAGCGGCCATCTCCCACTTTCACTCTTCTTTTCGTCTGCCCATTGCGGTTCTGATTTGTGGCTCTGGCAAGCAAAGCCTCCTTGTCGACCCTGGTCTTGCTATCGTCTGCGCTCTATCTCCCACTGCTTTTCTCTCTCTTCTCTCTCTTCTCTCTCTTCCCCCTGCACAGACGCTCTGCCTCAGCCCCTGTGTTGTATCCTGCATGGGGCTGGTCGTCTCGAACATGATCCTTCGCTTCTTATGCCAAGCCGAATTGGGAACAACGCGCTGTGTCGATCTTGCCTGGTTTGTTGTTTCCTCCTATCAAAAGGCAGGAACCCTGAGAAGGAGCAAGTGCTGGGCTCCACACCTTTAAACGTGACCACGTGACAGCCACGATGCACCAAAATACGCCTTCAATAGGCACAGGGGCATTGAAAAGTCGCCGACTTTATCGACATTTGTCCACAGACATCCATTGATTATCGTGAAATATCCACTGTATTTGTTTCTTCTTCAGCCTCATGTCCCTGCAACTTTGCACCTTTCTGTACTTTTTCTGCACCCTTTCAGCCTTCAATTTCTGCACTTCTGCACATCAATTTGAAATCTACGCAGCCACAGTTTGAAGCTATGACCTGAAAAGGCCTAAACAGGCCTGGAAAGAGGCTGTGAGAATAATCATTAATCCCTAAAAATCACCTAAAACTCTCACGCAAAACATGGGTCAAAATACATCAGCAGAAAACTGCAGAAGTAAAAACAGAAGTTCAAGATTTCAAATAAAGAACAAACAAGACAATAAGACGAACTGCCTCGACTGCGATCAGGCGCATTTTCTTACCTTTCCCTGGCCCAGAAACTCGCACTCGCATATGCACTGTTCCCGTTTTTGTCTTGTTTTGAGAGGGCGGAGATTTTATGGCGCTATCAAGTCCGGTCACGTGCTTTTGTGTGTAATTATGTAAGCGTAAAATTTATTAGTACGTCCATCTCAAGACGTCCAAAGTCAACAGACGGAAAACACAATCTCATATAAAACACCCCTTCGGCTACTTTTATATCACTTTTCCCATCCTTTCTCGCCATGTCCCTCTATCATGAGGCTGCGGCGGCACTGACGGCCCCAGCTTCGGACGGCGGCAACCTCAAGACGCGCATTTTCGGTCCTCGAAGCAAAGACGTCAAAGATGTTCAGGCCGCAAAAGGCAAGGAGTTGAAAGAAAAGAGCGGACGGCGCGCCACAAGCGTGATCCCTCCCGCCCAGATCTATGCCTTGGCTGCCGAGTCGTGCAAATGGAGCGGCGTGCTGAGTGAGGTGATTGACAAGGCCGGACTGCTTGAACAAGAACGAAAGGCCAAGCTCACACCGATCCTGTCGATTCTGCTCGTGCACGATCTGTTGATTGCCAAGAACGGCAACGGAAACATCCAGCTGCCCGAGCACCATGGCTTGCGGGCAGCCGTGGAGCGGCACAAGGCAAGACTGTCGGCCGAGCTGACGCGGGCACGACTACGGCGAAGAGCACACACTTTAGCCTTCCTTCGTGAACAAGTAGAGAAAGCAGCCGCAGCGTCCGTGTCGGAGACGTCGTCGTTGGCAGCCGCGACACGCTGGGTGCGCATCAATACGCTCAAGACGACGCTGGAGCAGCAGTTGGATACAACATTTGCGGGCTACGAGAAGGTATCGACACTCAAAGAACTGTTTGCGACAGACGCTGAAGGGCCACGACTTTATATCGACGAGCACGTGCCGAACTTGGTGGCTGTTCCGTTAGTCACAGTCCTGTCCGCCTCTTCGTCCGTCCAGACGGACTTGACTCGCTGCGACGCCTACAAGCGCGGGGCCATCATATTCCAGGACAAGGCCTCTTGTTTCCCGGCGTATCTTCTGGATCCTGCTTCAGTGCCTGGTGGTGGACACGTCATTGACGCCTGTGCGGCACCCGGCAACAAAACGAGCCACTTGGCGGCCCTTTTGGGCGAGGAGAAGACGCCTACCGACCGCCGCGTGTTTGCCTTTGAAAAGGATAAGTACCGGAGCAAGACACTGCAGAATATGCTGTCAAAGGCGGGAGCACTCGCGGAAGGAGAAGGAGAGAGCGTGAGCATTGCCACAGTCGACGCCGGCCAGGATTTCTTAAAGGTGGACCCAACAGCCGAACGGTTCCGAGACGTGCGCGCTCTTCTACTGGATCCCAGTTGTTCTGGTAGTGGTATTGTTGGCCGTGACGCTATGCCAGAGTTGTTCCTCCCAAAGGCGGCAAAGACTGTGAGTGGTGGTTCATCACAACAGGCGAAACCAACCAGCAAGAACAAGAACAAGCGGAAACGAGGTGGCGAGGCTGAACCCAAGAAGGAGGAACCTACGCCAACAGACGTCTCATCCGCCATCGACGACCTGCAGGCAAAGGACGACCCGAAAGCCCGCCTGGCCGCCCTCGCATCCTTCCAGCTGGCCATCCTGCTACACGCCTGCTCATTCCCATCCGCTCAACGAGTAACCTACTCGACATGTTCGATCCATGCCGTGGAGAACGAGCAGGTCGTGGTGCGGGCACTGAGAGCACTGCGGCAGTCACCTACGACATCCGGCTGGCGACTACTCCGTCGTGACGAGCAGGTGTCGGGTATGCAGGCATGGCCCGTCCGTGGTGATCCCAAGGGAGCAGAGAATGTACCGAGAACAGACGAAGACGACGATGATGGGGATGACGACGAGGACGCAGCAGCTGTAGCCGACGCGTGTATCCGGTCGTATGCCGACGACGACTGTGGCGTGATGGGTTTCTTTGTGGCGGCGTTTGTACGGGATGAAGGGGGGGCAGGCCCATCAACGAATGGAGCATCAACGACAGACAAGCCACGACAGGCCAATGGTGAGGCTACAAAGAAGGCTTCCAAGAAGAACAAGAAGAAGAAGAAGGCGGCAGCCCAGGCTCAGCCAGTTGTTGAGGCGGCCAAGGACGACGAGTCGGACGATGACTGGGGTGGCTTTGATGATTAGTTGTCAAGGACTACATTGCATCATACTACTACTACACTTATACCATATTGCATAGCGGGTTAGACAAAAATAATTTGTTTTGAAAGGGTAAAAAGGGCCCTCAACCAGAGAAAGAAACGAAATTTTGTAATGAAAAGATGGCTTGTATAGAAAATAACAATATAAGAATAGAAGTCCTTAAGGACGATGGAAAGAAAAGAAAGGGCCACATGTATCCCAACTAAAAGAACGTTGTGAATCGTGGAGATGAATAAGTAATACAAAAGAAGAAGAGAAAGAAGAAGAAGGACATCACGCAGGCCACGCCTGCTTAGTGCCGCCGCACATGAGCGTGACGGTGCATGTGCTCGACGCGCTTGGCCGCACCAGCTGCCGAAGATGTCGGGTACGGTGCCGAAGCCGAGGACACGGCAGATAACGGCGACTCCGTCACGTAGATGGTTGACGTCGACGTCGAGTAGACAGTCACAGGGACGGTGACGATGGTTGTGGAAATGTCGGTGGGTGCCGGGCAGCCGGCATCAGTAGCAGCAGCCTCAGTTGCAGTAGCCATGGACGAAGGGGGAGGAAGAGCGGCAGAAGAGGAAGTGGCGGCGTTGTTGACAGCCACAGGAGACGAAGGAGGAGATAGAGCCGAGGAAGAGGGAACAGCAACCACGGCGGGAAAAGAGGACGTAGAGGAAGAAGCAGGAGAAACATCGACAGCACCGGCAGACGACGACGCAACGGCCGAAACAGCACCGACCTTGGATGAGACGATGGCAGAAGGGGAAGGAGAAGACTTGGCCGTCTTGGGGTTGGAGTCGGAAGCAGCGTGAGAGACAGCAGCACGCGAAGATGAAGCAGCAGCAGCGGCCGCAGCAGACGATGAGGATCCAGACGTGCTGCCAGAGCCGCTACCACTACCACCCGTAGCGACATTGCCCGTGCCGTACTGCCAGCCAAACAGAGGATTGTTACCGGGCAGCGCCGACATCACACCACTCACATCTTCGGGGGTAGGGTTGGGAATGTTGCAGTTGCCCGTCAGCACCGTCTCGACGCCAGCGCACTTGTCCATGCCCAAGTCGCCCTCGTTGCACGTGTCGATAATGTGCTGCAGCACATCCGTGTCCCAGGCGGCCATGAAGTCACCGTGCAGCGAGAAACCAGCAGCGTCACCGTTGGACAGCACAAACGGCTGGCTGTCGGCCGCAGCCGGGTCCCAGCGGTCCACAAACAGCGGCGTGTTCCAGTACATTTCGTAAAAGATGTGCGGCATGTGGATCCAGCCCTCGGGGCAGTCGGCCTTGCCATCACCAGCATCCGTGGGGAACGCCGTGTTGCTCTTGTAGTCGTCCAGGGCCTTGGATGGGTCGTAGCACGAGGGGAAGTGCAGGTCGGCACGCAGCGGAGAGGCATAACCGTCGCACTCGGCAAAGGGGAAACCAGCACCAGCGCCCAGGTTGCCCGTATCCTGCAGACCGGCCATGGAGCCATCCGAGTCGACCGGGTATGAGGGAGGGTCGTAGCTGGAGCGTGGGCAGGTGAACTGGGCGGCCTGGATGGGGCCCTGGGACGGGTCGAGCTGGTCGTTGCCGGTATCGGGCGCCGTCTTGCGCGTGGCGTTGCCGCTGACCATTTGCAGGCCGACAGGAAAGGCCGTAATGTCGTCGTTGGTGGCCTCGAAGAAGTAGTAGACGTTCATGTAGAACAGGGGGACGGGCTCAAAGGAGCCGTTCTTGGGGTCGTGGAAGAAGACCTGGGGCATCCAGTAGGCGCTCTTGTCGCCGGCAATGTTGGCCGTCGAGCATGTCGAGGTCAACAGAGTCTCGCCCGTGGCCGAGTTGCCAAAGGCATTGCTGCCCTGGACGACATGGACGTGCGACGAGGGACCGCCAGGGCTGACAATGGGATCAGTCCGGCCAATGGTCAGAGGACCGTCACCGTGGAAGCGCAGGACGGCAAACGTCCGCGCGTCTTTGGCGGCGGTAGCCGGAGAGACCGAAGCCAGAGCGGCCACGAGGGTGGCGATGGAGGAAAGAGAAAGGGAGGAAAACATGGTGGGCAAGGTTGAGGGAGGGTCGAAAAGGGTAATTCGAAGTAAAGTCACTAGAACAGATGGAAAGAGAAGTGCTATTCCGGGAGCACAAAATTTAGAATGAGATTGTTGGTGAAGACCGTTGGGATGGAAGATGTAATTCGAGAGAATCGAAATGTCGAGATATAGAAGGAGAGAACGAATGGTAACAGGCTGGCCTGTATGTGTAAACGTGAATGTGAAATGCGTCAAGCTTTGAAAAATCGTGGTGCGAAATGAGCCACAAAAAGAGTCGAAAAAAAGATAGACGTCGTTCCGTCAAGAAAGAACGTAAATGTTTCGAAAGATGGAAACAAGGCAATGAAGACAATGAATGGACAATGAAAATATTCAAAAGGAGTTGAAAGACAACAAAAAAGAACGTGTAAGTAGAAAATACAAAGAACAAAAGACCAAAGACTAATGTCAAATAGATGGACGAAAAGAACGGTGGGGAGAGAAAGAGAGAAGAAACGTGAAAACAAACAAAAGAGATGACGATACAGTTTTATAAAAACTCTCATGATAGATGGATAGATGCCCCTTCTTTTTTGTCGTCGGCCAAACAAATACAGCCGCTTGCAACATGCCCTGCAACCTGCGACCTGCCAAGGGGTGGTCCCGGCCCCGGTCGCTGGTCGTGGGCCTGCACCTGGACTAGCTGGACACAGGAAACACACCAAACAGTCATGGTGAGGGAAACGAGTGAGAGTCGAGGGGCTTTGTGGGGATTCCCGAGAGCAACCCGGTCCCCGTTGGACATTCTGGGTGATGAATATTATTTAATTCTCTTTTTATCGTTGAACTCTTTTTTATGCCTGTCTATCTTCACCCCGCTCTCCATACCGTCCGTTGTGTGCTGGCAGAAGGAACTCTTCGCATGTTATGAAGATAAAGGTTCTCTTTTCACCGAAGTGCAGCTCATAGATTAAGGGCCATGTCAGGGCTGGATGCAAGCTGGATGCACGAAAACGACAAGAAAATGCAGCAATCGACAACGTTTGTCCTGCACCGCGATAATCGGGATGTCGTTTGGAAGGAAAAGTTGTGCAACAAGAAACATGTTTGCAGAAAACATACGCCAGCAAAGGTGAGCGACCAGCGGCAGGCTGCAGAGATAGACGCCCGCCAAGGCGAGCTGCCCAAAAAATATTGACCAGCGGCTTTCCTGCTACAGGTTCACGATAACCAGTCAATTCTCCGTGGCGTTGGAAGGTGAAAATACTATCGTGAGAAAGAAGAAGGAAAAGTCAATTATGGTGAGAGCCCGTACGAGGCCGTCGTCTCCCGTTGGTAGTTTGTCGTTCGCCGTCGATGTTTCCTTCTTCTCCTGTCCCCCCTGCAATTTTAAGATCGACACAAAACATCAACCCCTGGGGAACGGGCCAAGAACGATAAACGACAGGGATTTTTGCTGGTGTAAGTGGCGCCGAAAATCCGCTGGCAGCCGCTGTTGTTTGGCTCCAGCCTCTCTCTTTTTGTTCTTTTTTTCTGTTCGTCTCCCTCTTCTTTACCCCTATTCTTCTTGTGCAGCCCATCTTTTTGCGCTGCCGCGTTTCAAAACGTAGTCGCTGGTCTCGGCCATGGCTAGGCCTCTCTCCTAAAGAGGTGTGGGCGGATCCAGTCCCTGTTCCTGTTCCTGGTCCCTGACAGATAGCGTTGTGCAGGGGTTGTCAACGACTCTCAACCACAATCTCTAAGGCACTGGTCCAGAATGTTCTGATTTTGGCCAAGCTTTTTTGCAGCGTGACAACAGAGAAAATAAGGTTTTTTGTCTCCTTTCTCCTTTGCACCTTCTCCTTTGGAATCATCGCTTGGGCAGACTCTCGGGCATTTTCTCCAAGTTTAACGCTACAGCTTAGAAATGTTTATTTCCTCACTACTACGTTCCTTGACAGGGTCTCGCATAAAAGTTCATCTGATATTTCCAGGGTCTTTATTGAACTATCTCTACGCTCAGATAGGACTGCTTTGAACTGCCAAATTGATGTTGACTGGCAAGTCGAAGGATGCTGACACTGACAGCTACGAAACCAGTCCTTTGCCTTTTGTTTCACATATTATCTCTTTAAATATATCCTCTACATCAATATGTAGTCCTTTTGTGCATCCCATTTTTGTAAAGTTATTCACCGTCAACATTTTATTTTCTGCCTACGAGAAAACGATTTTAATCTTTGTGCATACTCTTCCACAACATACTCTCCGTTCATGCATATTTGCACTCTATCCCAAGCATGTGACACTTGAGAAAATAATTCCTACGATGTGGCACCGCTGCTGTATTAGCCCTATTCACCTTTGGACCCAATGTGAATATCAAGTCCACCAGAAGAAAGCCTCCGTCCCACACTAGACCTTCTCCAGAAGGCAAACATAGGATAGAACGCTGACAGGAGAACGCAGCGCGTTTCATCCCAGAGTCGTACGGAGGAAAGACCAGCCAGGGAGAGGGAATAAGCTCTTCTCGCTTGGGATCGGCTGGGACTGCCAGGTCTAGAATCTCACAAGAAAGAAGCTTGTTCGCGGAGCTTTATCATCACTATTTATCCACGGTGATCCATCTCTGAGATGTGGTCTTGAGTGATCTTCATGGATGGAAAAAAGGCAGCACAACGAGCAAGAGTCTGCCATGTACCGTTTGCCCGCCAGCTTGACCGACAGCTTATGCGCTTGGGCGAGCTGCTTATTTGTGGTGGTTGCCACATCGAAAACAAGCGCGGCATGTTCCCTGCTGCCAACCGCAACAAGGTTCTCGGTTTTCGCAAGTATATTCTGTGGAAAGGACGCATCCACATGTGTTAGCACGTGGAACTGTCCTGGAAGGAATGCAATAGCTACCAACTGCAACTTAAAGCAGCCGGAAGGATGAGCATTGACTTACCTCAGATGTTGTGCCCTAAAGGGGGCCACTGGGAGGGCTGCACAAACAGCCTCCAGCCCAAGTCGACACCATCCAACGTGAGGCCATCCTTTAACACATACAAAGGAATCCGACACAAGCTTCCAGGTTTTACCATGGCGATGGCGTGGGCAAACCGTCTCTTCGATATCGATCCATCAGATACATTACAGCCGCCGCTGTCAACCAGACGTTTCGCAACTTCCTCAATACCGTCGACACCGAGTCTGACGGTCCATATCTTTGCCCGCATATGAGCATAAATGACAAAGAACTGCTTGTACCGCTTCAGCTGCCATATTGTCTTTGCCTTCCCGGTGAAAAGACAAAGACCGTGGATACAGTATCCAGAATCACGCGCATGATGGGAGCTGCAGTACGGCGCGCTGCCAATGCCCCCGTGACCTTCAACCTGCTTTCGCCGAAGAAGACCACACTCTCCTGACCTCAACCGAGCCGTCCGATAATCACACAGTCTCGTGTTCATTATGCGAGACCAAGTTTTGTTGGCGGCGGCCAGGAAATGGCATCCACCTTGAGTGTTTGAGGTTGATTTCAAGCGAATCTATAGCAAGTCGCCTGTTGATTCGGCAGTTCCATCCTCATTCATGGAATATCACAAAGGACCAAGAGTCGAAACAGGTGTATTGGTGCCCTGAGAAAGGATGCAGGACAAACTACTAATGGAGAGCGATGTACAGGCGAATAGGGGTGTAGGTCGAGGTGGGTAGCTACGAGGCAACTGGGCAAGGACAAAGTGACGACGTACGTAACAAAGTGGCGATGGGACAGAATGAGATACTGGATAAAAGAAAGGAAGTTTGTCAACAGGTGACGAGTTTACGGTTTCTCGGCATAGAAAAAGCGATTCGATCTGATTGTGTCTGAGGAAATTGGGATGGAGCTCTCCTGCCCTATTCGACGGTTGATCGGTCGATGCTTCCTGATTGGGAGGCTCAGGGAAGACCTCGTGGAATCTGGAGGAGAGAAGAACCCGGACAACACGAATGCCGACCGTAAAGGAAGGAACGATGTGCATTATTTTTGTTTTGGTTGAGCAGTACTTAAGACGGAAAATTGTTCGCTTTTGAAATTTGTAAGCAAACAATCCTCTTTCATCAACAGAACCAAACAACCTCGTGATGCCTTTTTTGCCCTCTTTATCAACATTATCAATAAACCAAACTATCAGTCACCACCGCCCTCATCCCTAACACCACAAGAACACTATTTTTTTATTATTTATTTACAGAAACCATTGGTCTCTCTCTCTTTTTTTGGTTCTTTTTTTTTATAAAAAAAAAATGTACAAGATCCCTGACGATTTTGTCGTGAAATCGGTCTGGGCGGTACACGCCCCCTTGATCTGCGCTGCGGCAGCCCTCGTTTGGACTTTCATCCTACGAAATATATGGGCTTGGGCTTCCGCCCCAGTGTTGTTTAAGGGCTTCGAAACCACGATCGAGGACCTCCAGGACCTGGGGTTTGTTTGTCCTTCAGATTATCAACGCCACGCCGAGTGAGCATGCTGATGACGAGACGAAAATCGGGTTCATCGTTGAATTCATATCGCCACGGCCAGACTGGACGCCGGCACGCACTGGCCGACTGTCAATTGCAGTGCATTCTCTCTTCATGGTAAGATCCACCCTAGCCTCGACAATTTGATGCACTCTTTCTGCCATCACAACGTGCTGACTCTCTTTGCCTTAGATTGCGACAATATCCAGATCGTAGCCTTGTCCCATTAATTCGCATCTTGGCCATTAGGCGATGATTACTTTTTGTTAACAAGCTTTGGAGGGACACGGCACTTTTCCGCCGCTCGGTCCTTTCTCAGGTTTTCATTTAGCACCGCCGGCCATCTCTTCAACGAAACTTTATATGGTTCAAATCAGATCACCACATTCACTCCAATCAGTTTATCTGGCCTTTGTTTTTGTCGTCCGTGTCATCTCGTTGCGTGTATGTTCTCCAGGCAATCGGTTTAGCAGCCTCGGTAGTACCTCAATGAATGAAAAAGACAATCCACCCTTATTTTATTCTAACTTCACGATGCCCGCCGCACATCAATGTCGAGTGACTTTTGAACAAAAGTGCTATTAGGTCTGCCAGCTATTTTCAAGACAAACCTTTTGAGTATTCCAGTGTTGGCCTTCCAGAGAACCTGGTTGCTGCGCCCGACCAGCCGTCCATTGCTAATTGAACAGCATGCTATCTCAAATTGATGGCTGCCTACAGAGCGGATTTTTCGACCCCAATGACGCTCCCGCTGTAAAACGTCCCAAACTTACCAAAACCCACCAACACTCCGCCTGGCGCTATGCCGAAAGGGGTGTGAATGAGCCGTGCACTCCACCCAGGTTCCTGGAATACTCCCAGCCTATTGCGCCTTCCCTCACTCGAACTGTGTTCTTCCACCCCCAGAAGAAGCTTAAAAGAGCGCCACGAACAAAGCGCGACTTCTCTAGATATGCGCGTGTCAGCGTGTCTCTCCCCTAGAAGGGCAAAAAGAAAGAGGACGAAACGTGCTAAAGATCTTGATGCCCTCTAAAAGTGCCAAGTGTAAGATGGATAAAAGACCAATTTCCGCCCCAGTAGAACCTAATCTGGCATAATAAGTTGATCCTGCCACTTTGTCTGGCACAATAAGTCGCTCCTGCCAAAGTGGACCCAACGACCTTGTCTTTGCCCCTTTCGTCTGTCGCCCTTTCCTCGCTCATGTTTCTCGCATTCTTGGGCGACGCCCCTATTTTTAGAGTCGTATCCTATCCTGACGAAGTCTTCCCACGAGGGCAATTGCGATACTCTCTCCTCTCTTCGCTCCTCCCCTTTGTTGGAGATGCTGGTCTGACATTGTTTTTGTTCCTTTTTTGTTCCTTCTCTCGTCTTTGCCGGTCCTTCGTCTTCCTTTCTTCCACCCATGTTCCTCCGTTCCAACAGCAGCTTTCTTGGTTAAGCTGCTGACGACGAGAGTCTCTTTTTGCTTCTTTTTTTCTTGCGTCTCTTTTTTGGTTGAATTTTGATCTGCCTTCCCTTCCCTTCCACCCCCCCCCCCGCCGTCACGATGTTCTTTCGCAACGCCGGTACGGTCTTTTCTGGCCGCCGAGGCCCCGAGTCCTTCTCGTCCATTGCCCGCTTCGCCTTTATCGCAGGCTTCGTCACCCTCGCCGCCACCGGATTCCTCCTGACGCAGTACCATCCCGACAAGGTCCGCAATGTCGCCGCAAAGCTTCCGCACCTCAACCTGAACCCGGACTCCGAGCACCAGCAAGCCATTGCCGAGTACGAACGCCTCGTCTTCAACGTCTCCGACAACGAACTCCACCCCATCGACCGCCTCATCGCAGCCTCACGCCAGGCCCACGACGCCCTTGTCGCGAAACAGTCCTTTGATGTTGCAACCGCTGCTGCCAAGTACCGCGAGCGCCGCGGCCGTCACCCACCCCCCGGCTTTGATAAATGGATGGAATACGCCACGAGTCACGACGCCATTGTCGTCGAGGACTTCTTCGACCGCATCTACCACGACATCAACCCCTTCTGGGGCCTCGAGCCCAACCAGCTGGCCGGCCGGGCCCAGTCCTGGCACCACGTTGTGCGCGTGCGCGATGGCAAGGCCACCGGTGTCGGCGACATTACGGGCCGTGTGCCCTGGCTGAAGCTGTGGACCGACCTGGTCTCGGAGGCTGCACCTTACCTCCCCGACGTCGACATGCCGATCAACTACATGGACGAGTCGCGGCTGCTGGTCAAGTGGGAGGAGATTACGGCCCTGGTCGAGAAGGGCGAGAAGGCCCGTGAGATGGTTGAGCCCGAAAAGGCGCTTCGCAAGTACCGTGGCCTAAGCTTCATCGACAATGCTAAGAACGCCAACGAGACCAAGCCATATGACCCGGACTGGATCCACAACAACTCCCCTCAGTACTGGGACTTGTCGCGCGCTGCTTGCGCGCCCGGAAGCCCCAGCCGTGACGTGCCGGCCCTCAAGGACTTCTCGCGCTCGCCCAGCATCCCCTTTGACTGGCATCCCGCCTACTCGTCCGAAGGTTATGTCAAGAACTTTACCGGATCGGCCGACTCGTGCACCCAGCCGCACCTGCGCTCGCTGCACGGCACCTTCATCGAACCCCTTTCCATCTCGACCTCGACCGAGCTGATCCCGCTCTTTAGCGGCTGCAAGCTGACCACGAACAACGACATTATCATCCCCGGTGCCATGTACCTGACTAGCGATCCGTTTTACTCGGGTGGCAACGGCCACGGACCCCAGTGGTCGCAGAAGAAGACGGGCATTATCTGGCGCGGTGTTGCCTCAGGCGGCCGCAACAAGAAGGAGAACTGGTCGCATTTCCAGCGCCACCGTCTGTTGGAGATGCTCAACGGCACAACCGTCACTGCGCTCGAGCACGACGGCGCCCGCGCCATGACTTTCGACATGGCGCCGCTTCAAATGTACGACTACAAACGCCGCCGCAACATGTCCATTGGTGATTTTCTGACTGAGTTTGCCGACGCCGGTTTCACGGATCTGCTGTGCTTCCCAGCGGGCGAGTGCGACTACATCACGCCCCATTTCAAGGCCCTGCCTAGCAAGCCCATGGCCGAGCAGTACGTCAACAAGTTCATCCCCGACGCCGACGGCAACAGCTTCAGCGCCCGCTTCCGCGGCCTCTTGCTGTCCACCAGCCTGCCCCTCAAGGCCACTATATATGCCGAGTGGCACGACGACCGTCTCGCTCCCTGGCAGCACTTTGCTCCCCTCGACAACACCTTCCAGGACCTGCACGCCGTCCTCGACTACTTTACCAGCACCGCCAAGGGCGACGCCGCCGCCCGCATGCTGGCCTCGGTCGGCAAGCGCTGGGGCGAAAAGGTCCTGCGCCGCGACGACATGCTGCTCTACACGTGGCGTCTGCTGCTCGAGTTTGCCCGTGTCTGCGACGAGAACCGGCTGAAGCTGGGCTACACCGACGATCTCATTCCCGTTGCGGCGGAGGGGAGTGCATAGTTGGCGTGTACCGTGAATTGTTCTGCTACTGCATCCTTTTTGTATACCTTTTTGTTTCTTGTATACTCCCTTCACTGCTGGCCACTTGTGCCATTTTTGTTTCACTTTCCTTTCGCTGCGTCGGCGTTCTTGGGCATGGTGATTGGCGCGAGGTTTTCTTATATAATGGGTGGTGTCTGTTTTCATTTTCATTTTCCAAAAAGAGGGAAGAGCTGCGTGTTGCCTCCTCACATGTTACCATATTCGATAATCATTAATAGATTCGTCATGATCAAAGGTGTTCGGAGAGCTGTTGACAGACTCTCTTGGAATGGTAGAAAGGAGGGCAAGTGCGTCGCGACGCGAGAAGTCGATATATACCATTTGCGATAAGAATCGTCAGGAGTGCGATAAGGAGGATAATGAATGCTTATCGGCACGTGTACCAATATTATCTAATCGCACGTGATGCTACATTTCTCTGTAGGGCTTTTTAACCCTTCTGTTGTTTGGCACCCCACTCTCTTCATTTTAAGTGGGCCTTTTGCTCTTTCCTGTCACACCATTGGCTCATGCTCCACCCAGTTCTGGTGGAGACTGCTCTTGGGGCATGAGTGCCCCAAAACTGAGCGGCCAAGAGCGAAAACTAGTCTTAATTTTTTTTTGCACTACCGCATTTTTTTTCCTCCTTCCCACTCTGTGTGTGGTGCCCACTCTGTCTGCCCTCCCTCCCTCCTCTCTGTGTCCTGCCCTCCTTTCGGATTTTCACTGTCGCTTTTGCACGAAGTCTCTCGATTTTTTTTCTTGTTGCTTCCAACCACCCATCACGACAACAATCGACAACACCTCATCTTTCCCCAGGTGATTCGGACAACACAGACACAATGGTACGATTGCACCCTTCTCGACGACGACATTTATACTGTCATTATCTTTTTCGCTTTGCTGTCGGCATACTGACATTTTTTTTCTTTTCTTTCCTACAGGCGATCAAGCACAACAACCAGATCCCCAACAACCGTTCGTCGAGCCCTCCCCTTGTTATTTGAACCAGACCGATATTATCGACGACAATTAAACGAATTCGAGACGAAGAGAGAACAAATGGACTGACACGACCTTTCAACAGACTTCCGCAAGGATTGGCAGCGCCGCGTGCGGACGCACTTTGACCAGGTACGGATTGACTTTTGGAGTGTGGGAGGAGTGCATGGAAGGAAAATTTCGGTCATCGACGACCCAACGACGACAAGTCAAAACGACGACTACGAAGGCCTCGGACAGCATTTTCAACGTGGAGGAAACCAGGGACTTAGGACACGACGTGCATGAAGGACTTTGGACCCACGCCATGTTGAAATGCTGTCCGGACGTTGATGGGATCGAAGAAAGAGGAGGATTGAAGGATGACGATGAGGCGCTCCTACCATTGGAATGATCCGCCGAACAATTGCTAACATACATCTTCATCCAGGCCGGCAAGAAGCACAGCCGCCGTGTCGCACGCCAGACCAAGGCCGCCGCCATCGCCCCCCGCCCCGTCGACCGTCTCCGCCCGATTGTCCGTTGCCCCAGCATCAAGTACAACCGGAAAGTCCGTGCCGGCCGTGGCTTCACCCTGGCTGAGCTGAAGGTGCGTTGTCTGTCCCAGTCTGTTTAGCAGGCAGGCATTCTTAATTTATGTCCCGTTATTTCTGGACACATCCTAACTTGTTTACAGGCCGCCGGTGTCCCCCGCCTTCTGGCCCCTACCATCGGTATCTCCGTCGACCACCGCCGCCAGAACCTGTCCGAGGAGTCCCTGGCCGCCAACGTCGCCCGCCTCAAGGCCTACAAGGCCCGCCTGCTCGTCTTCCCCAAGAAGGGCGCCAAGCCCCAGGTCCCCGCTGGCCAGTCCGCCTCCCTCATCTCCTCTGCCCTGCCCATTGTCAGCGTTCCCGCTGGCGTCACCGAGATCAAGACCAGCGAGCTCCCCGCGCCCCTCGAGAAGGGTGCCTACGCCACCCTGCGCATTGCGCGGTCAGACGCCAAGCTGGTCGGCAAGCGCGAGAAGCGGATCAAGGACAAGGCCGAGGCCGAGGCCAACAAGAAATAGATTATGTCTTTTCCCAAGACATAAGTTATGGATTGTTAATGATACGTCGGTGCGGAGTAGGTCGGTGAACTCTAGGGAAGAAAAAACGGGAAAAGGGACAGAAAAAAGCAAACAAAAAGAAGACTGGGGCAGTCGGGTGGAAGCGACGAAGACGAAGATCCGGGAATGTGGTCGCGGAGCCCGTCTTCTCTGTCAAAATGAGTCTGCGGAGCATCTATTGTTGCGCCCTTTCCTCTTTCGAAACGACAATTCCCCGACTGTGCATACAAAAAGGGTGTTTACACCGGTATTTTCTTGTTTTGTCTTTTTTTTCTTGGGTCGTTTCATTTTATTTTGTTATCCTTTTATTTCACTCAAACGGTGGGAGTCATGATTCAACCAAATACAAAAAAAGAGATAAAAGTACCAAACCTCATGTGTTGAATGTGTGTAAAGCATGTGGCTTGTTGCGATGTCAAAGGATGCATATGATGATGGGAAAGAGGGGAAGGCTCGATATCCCGCAACGAGAAGCACAAGAAGTCGCAGGAAAGAGTAGGTGGTCAGAACCTTACATTACGTACTACTGTACAAGTCTAACATCTTCGAGG